>PVKZ01005907.1:0-44432 GCA_004027375.1 Macroglossus sobrinus | reverse complement strand
GGGGTGGGGGGTAGGGGGGACAGAGCGCCCCGTCACACCGCGTGTGGGGACCAGCGCGTACAGCCCGCTCCTGCTCCTGTCCCAGCGCCCCCTGGCCAGCCACGCTGGTCTCCATTCTCAGTGTCCCCAAGACTTTGGGGTCTTAAGGACGAGGCTGGCCCCCCGCCTACCCTCGAACCCCTCGTCGGGTCCCAGGGCCTTGGCCTCCTTCTCTGCGTCTTCAGAAGGACCGGCTCCCGGGGTCCCGTTGGCTCCCAGCCCCCGGAGGCCGAGAGGTGCCAAGCATTCAGCCCACGGGTCCCCAGCCTTCGTCTGGAATCGCCAAGACAACACATAAAATCCTTTTTCTTTCCCTCCCCGAAGCCCTAGTGCTCCTGGTGTCGGAGAGGACACAAGAACCAGCACACACATGCGGGTGGCCCCCGATTCCACTTGGCAGGGGCTCCAGGGGGAGCTACCAGGCCCCGGGAGTGGGCGGGGCCATCGTATGTAAATCTTATGTAAATGTCATGTAAATCTTATGTAAATTGGGGACGAACCCTTGGTGGGTCCAGTGAGAGGGGCGAGAGGAGAGAGAGGGTGTGGAGCCGGGGATAAGGAAGGGACACCGGATGGGCTCAGAGGGCTCTGCCTGTGGTGTCCGTCCCGCCTTCGACATTCTCGTGATGCACTCAAAGCAGTGCACCTGCACAGCGCCTGCACAGCGCCTGGCCAGCGCCCCAGGTGACGGCGGGAGCTGTGACCCAGGTGAAGGGGGCCGTGGGAGGGTGGCTCGTCCCCTCCCACATGCCCTTCATCTCCCGAGCCCGCTGCTCCTATGTGGGAGCGGCCCCCGTGGGCCCAAGGTGAAGCTGGAGCTACCCGCCATTGCCCTGCCCTGCCCCGTGCGATGGGACCCCCGAGCCAACTCTCAGGGCACAGGCTGCTTCTCCGCAGGGACTAGCCTGGGCCACCAGCTTCTGCGAACCTCGTCCTCCCTTTATCCGGTGGCAGTGGTGTGCCAGCCACTGTCCTATGTGCTTCGGACTCCCCCCGGGGAGTCGGATGCGAGGTGCGGCCCCTCGTCCCACACCGCACCCAGCACCCCGCCCCAGAGCTTCTCCGCTCTCGGGGGGGACAGGGTCGCCACCCGCCCCCTCCTTCTGCTCCAGTGTCCCCACTTCCTTTTCGTGATCTGGAGCTGCTCTGCCGGGAAGGGCTCGGAGGAGCTGCTCGGCCTGGCTCCTGCTTAGGGCCGTGAGGAGGCCGCTTGTCTTGGGCCGAGTCACGGGGACATCTGCTTAAACTCTGGTATTAGCACAGCTCCCACTTCTCATCCACATCCTTGCTGGATTTGTCACCATAAACACCATCCCTTCCCCTCCCCCCGGCCCTGCACAGCTTTCCCCACGATTTTAAAGGCAGAGCGGGCGGGACCGGGGGCCAGTGTGGGCGCAGGAAGCCAGCATCCCGCGCCCCGAAGGTCAGTGTTAACTTCGTCCCCCCGGGGTGATTCACTTTTAGGGAACGGTTCGCACGACCCTGCCAGATCGCGGGCGCTGTCAGGCTTCCAGCTGGACGGGGCTGCTTTTCCGTAGGAGCCCAGCTCTCCGAGTTCCCCCACCTGGGCGTGGCTCCAGAGAGGCTGGGGCCCCCGGGGTGCCCGGCCCGGCCCGGCCCTGCCCTGCCCGAGGCCATCCCTCCCAGTTCCCTGGTCTGAGCTCCACGCCGCCCGCGCCTCTAGCCTGTGCTCAGAGTGAAGTGCTGGCAGTGATCTGTCACTGGTGCCATCGGGTCCCAGAGGTGCCTCCCCGATCGTGCGGCATCGTGACCCCCGGGGCTGGACCGACCCTCAGGTCCTGAGGCTCGGTGCGGGAGCAGGCCCAGGGCCCCTTTGCGTAGCGTGTCGGATCCTGGGCTCTGGGCGCCCTCGCGGGGAGGTGGCCGGGCGTGTCTGCGTTCGGGAGGGACGCTGAGGTGTCAGTCACCCCTGTGCACACCTCTCAAGAGACACTAGACAGCGGAGGCGCCTGTGGCCCCGGGAGGGGCCGGCTCTGGTCGAGACTCCGCTGAGGGCCTCGTGTTTGATGGGCGTTGGGTTCACGGAGTCGCCTGGCTATTCACGCCCCAGGTTCCCCTGGGGGTCCCCTGAGAGCGAACCCTGACCGAGTTCCCATCCCAGTTCGTTCGACCCGCGGGGGGCCCGCCGAGGAGCCGGGAGTGCGGTGAGAACCGGGAGCCGCGTGCTCGTCCCCGTGGGGAGGACCGGGAGCCGCGTGCTCGTCCCCGCGGTGAGAACCGGGAGCCGCGTGCTCGTCCCCGCGGTGAGAACCAGGTGATGCGTGCTCGTCCCCGCGGTGAGGACCGGGAGCCGCGTGCTCGTCCCCGCGGTGAGAACCGGGAGCCGCGTGCTCGTCCCCGCGGTGAGAACCAGGTGATGCGCGCTCGTCCCCGCGGGGAGGACCAGGTGATGCGTGCTCGTCCCCGCGGTGAGGATCGGGAGCCGCGTGCTCGTCCCCGCGGTGAGAACCGAGAAGCCGCGTGCTCGTCCCCGCGGTGAGAACCGGGAGCCACGTGCTCGTCCCCGCGGTGAGAACCGAGAAGCCGCGTGCTCGTCCCCGCAGTGAGGACCGGGAGCCACGTGCTCGTCCCCGCGGCGAGGACGGAGAGCCGTGTGCTCGTCCCTGCGGTGAGGACGGGACGCCGCGTGCTCGTCCCCCAGCCCGCACCTCTTTCGCTCAGGGTTGTCCTGGGGGGTTTGGCCCCCCGCATTTCCAGGCTTCCCGCCTCCCCGTTGCAAGGGGACGTCCTCAGGTCTAGGGGCTCAGAGGTGCGGGCGGGAGGCAGGGACCTGGTGGCCCCTGGATTCCCCCTCTGGCCACAGGCGGACCCGGAGGCCGGCCGAGCAGCGGGCAGGAGCAGCTCGTACTTCCCGCCCGTCGGACATGAGCCGAGAGAAACCGAAGTGGACGCATAGGATCGAGTTGGTGCACAGGGGCTGTGTGGAGGGGGCTGTGCATCGCGGAGGTGACACCCCCCCAAACCCCCCCCCCGCCACCCGCGGGGGGAGAAGAGGAGATCAGTGGCCGAGCACATGTCCCAAGCTCTTCCCCTAAGCACCCCGCTCGCCCAGCGCTCCACCCGATGGGCTCAGCAAAGCGTGTGGCACAGGACCACCCATGTCCAGGGGTCCAGGGCCCCAGAGAGGCCACAGGGCCTGTGACTCGTCTGCTGTGCGAGTGTCTGCCACGGCTACAGCCGCTCAGCTCCCGGGTCCTGTCCGTGTTCAGAACCGAACCCATTCTTCCCTATTCTGCCCTATTTTGCCCTATGCTATGCTATGCTATGCTATGCTATGCTATGCTATGCTATGCTATGCTATGCTATTTTATGCTGTGCTATGCTATGCTATGACATACTATTCTATGCCATGCTATGCTATGCTGTGCTATACTATGCTATATCCTACGATCTTCAAACACATTCAGAAGCTGCTTCCTTCTCCACAGCTGCCCTGGGAAAGGCCAGAGCTGGGGCCGCCTCTGCTGAGCCTCAAGCTCTGGCGGAGCAGCCAGACAGCTCCGATCCCTAAATGTCAGCAGAAGATTCGTACATGAGTCACCCGGGGTGGCCTTTCCTCAGAGGCCGACTGCACATCATCAACTCTAACCCTCCTCGTCCTTATTTGAGCTTCGAGATGAAGCCCATCTTCCCGTCAAGGACGCTCCTACGCTGGGTCCCGCTAGTTCGTGGTCCCCTGAGAGCTCTGGGGTGGAGCCGCCCCCCCCGCCCTCCCTGCCTGGGGTCCTTGGCCTCCGCCCCCGTGGCCGTCCATCCGCCTGGACTCTCTCCTGCCTTTTAAGGAAGCAGCGGGGCCTCGGGCGGCTGCGTGCCAGGGCGCACACATGGAGCCCATCGCCCGCCGCTGTGTGGGAGAGCCTCCGCCAGCGTGGCAGGGAGGGGGCTAAAAATAGCAGGGTGCAGCTCGGTGGCTGCGAGGCGGCCCGCTCCATCGCCCGCGGGAATGCAGGGGCTGTCTGCCTGTCTCACGGGGCCCCTCCGTTCCCTTGTTCGACAGAAGCCGCTCCTCAAACGCCGCCCCGAATCAACCTTTGGGTTTTGGAGACGGCTCTGCCTGCGGGGTGCCACCCCCCCCCCCCCAGGCCACTCACTCTCAGACTGGCCCCGACGCTGCGGGTCCTGGGCCTGGGCGTCCCCACCATTCCCACCACCGGACGGAATAGGACAGTGCCACAGAGGTGGCCTCAGCAGCCCGAGGAGCCACCGTGGCCGCGTCTCGGTCCCTTGTGTCTGCTCGGAGCTCGTGTGGGGTGCTTGGTTTAGCTGGGGCCACAGGCGGCATCTCAAAGGCTGGGTCGCTTTCGGGGACGAGTAAGGCGGGGGCGGGGACTGCTGGGGCTTGAGGCCCGCAGGGCGAAATGTCCCTCTTGGCACACCTGGCGCGGGGGCCACTCGTCCGCTGTCCCTGCCCTGGAGGCACCGGGTCGGAGTCCACTGTTGCCGTGTCCTGTCTGCTGCGCACAGCTGTGCAAAACGCCGATGCTCTGGCTGAAATCGGACCTCACCTTGACCTTGGGGGGGGTCACTGTCTGTGACCCCAGTGGTCGGCGGAGCCGGCGATGGGTCTAGAGTGCCTGACCCGTAAATGCGTGCCTGACTGTGGCCGCGGCCGCCACTGAGGTGGACAGTTCGTTCCGGTCAGCAGCGGCCGGTGCAGGCAGCGTCCGTCCCGGGCAGGCCGGCCGCTCGGGCCCACGAGGAACCAGGACACCTGCCCACCCGCAGGAGCCGGACGCCAACGATGTTATGACCTACGAGGCGCCTGGAGGGAGAAGCTTCCGGCAGCGAAGCCGCAGCCCACGCCCTCCCTCCGGACCAGCCTCTGGGGCCCGGCCTCCTCTGTCATCATCCCACCTGCCCATCGTCCCACCTGCCCATTGTCCCACCTGCCCATTGTCCCACCTGGCCATCGTCCCACCTGGCCATCGCAGGGACAAAGCGGAGCTGCGACGGCCGGGCTGGAGCGGGCGGGCGCCGTGGTGTCCACAGCTAACGACTGCTTCGTCGCGTGCTGGCTCTTACGCTGGCGTGTGCTGCACACATGCCACTCTGCTGGGTTCGGCCTGGACAGCGATGGGCACGGCAGAGTGTCCGCCCCGCGGGTCTGGCAGGAGCAACAGACACGGGCACGACCGTCGCAGGCCGTGTGGCCCGAGCTCTGACAGAGGCGTGGGCGGGCCTGTGACCGGCAGCAGCGGGGAGCGAGCGGAGCACCTCAGCCTTGCTCTCAAGGAGCTGCTGGAGGCAGC
Organism: Macroglossus sobrinus; assembly: GCA_004027375.1. Lineage (NCBI taxonomy): Eukaryota > Metazoa > Chordata > Mammalia > Chiroptera > Pteropodidae > Macroglossus > Macroglossus sobrinus. Next base: position 39,123 of record PVKZ01005907.1, on the reverse strand, counting down.
ACGGACCGGCACGGACCAGGTCACGCTGGTCCAGCGGCGGCGAGAATGGCGTGGGGGCCGAGGAGAGCGCTGGGGAGCCTGGCGTGGGGCTGGCCCCTCCGGGGGGTCTCAGAGGGAGGGGCATGTCCGCTGCGCGTGGGCCGGACACGTGCTGATGCCGGAAGCTTTGCAGAGAGGAAGGCGTGGGGGACCCGACCTCTGTGGGACCTTCCTGGGACGACAGAGGTGAGGCCGGCCTCGAACGGCCCCGCTCACCACGCACAAGCGTGTGTGCTCCGGACAGCAGAGGCGGAAGGGATGCACGAGTAACTTCACGCTGGCACAGCAGGACAACCTACCCCCCGCTTCCCTTTGTCACGAGCTGTCGGGCTTGCGTCGAGGGGAGCTGGGAGGCAGGAGAGGCGGGTATCAACAGCCTCGCGGGAAACGGTGGGGACCCTCATCAGGGCCCTGTCGCGGGGGCTGGGGGGAGAGATGGCACCCAAGTGATGCAGAGACGGGACGAGAGGACTCCGTGGCTGGCTCGAGGGGCTGTTTCTACCGCTCCAGGACTGCAGGGAACACGGCGACGGGGGACCTTGCACACAGATGCTGACAGCGCCAAATGAACGGGCAGACACTCGAAGGCCAGACGTGCTCCTGGCGGCCGCTTCGCATCGTCGAGCTGCCCACCATAAAAGTCAAACCAACGCAGACGCCTACGAGTGGTCTTTGAAATGGCTCGTCTGCCTGCCACGGCGGATGTGCTCCTTCTGGTACCTCGTCGCTGATTTGACGAAGATGGTCATTTATGTGGCATTATTTCGATTATTTAAACTGTCGGTGAACTCAACATTTTACACAAGCCGGAGTCACTCTGCACAGGTGTGAGAAGGCTGACAGTCACGTGTGCCTGTTCCGGGCCAGAGGTGGCCCTCCGTGCCTGGCACCTGTCATGTCTCAGCAGTGGGGCGAGCTCTTCGCTTTGCAGACGGGCCGGCCGAGGCTCCAGGAGCTTCGGGATCCCGCCGAGTCACCTGCCGCTGGGTGCACAGCCGTGCTTTTGAATTCAGCAAGTCTGAAAGTCTGTCTTGCCCACTGCGCTATTTCATTTTCTCTTGGGCGTATTTCCTGCTCTTTTTTTTTAAAAAACATGTCTTTACTGCTTGAATGACGTTCACACACACCGCACATTTTTAAAGTACTCATCATTTTTCTTTTATTTATGTGGCTTCACCTTTTTATGATCGCATGGCTCCCGTTGCTCACACACTTCCTCTTTGCTGGCATGCTTAGAAGTGGCATCTCCAGTTCCAGGTGGAAACGCCGTGCAGGAGACGCTTAGGCTCCGGACCCTTCTCGGACGACGCCCGTGGCCCCGCCTACCAGCGTCGGAAGCCGTGTCTTACTCGAGTGACCACAGCAAGGGGCAAAGTCCTGGGCGACGGGGCAGAACGGTCAGCTGTCAATCACTAAAGGGACGTGATCTCGATGGCCACTTACAGACACTAGTGTGTCTGTAGGGACCCCTGGGGCCATGTGCCACAGCCCCGCCGAGGGCGAGCTTGCCTCGCCTGCCACGGCTGCCGGCTTCCAAACCGACCACGAACAAGGTGGGCGGCTGCGTCCCTGACCGGACGCCAGCTCGAGGACCGTGCTGGGCCTCTGCACCGAGCCGGAGGGCAGGGCCGGGCCGTGCATGCCTTCTGGAAGGTTCCGTTTGTCTTCTCAACGAACGTGCTGAACTCGGAATTGCCATCTCAGTCCATTCCTGGCTCTCCCTTCGTTTCATCTGGGTTCCATGATCATTAGTCTTGAAACTAGTTTCTATTTTGTTTCTCTCGGATCAGTGTAAGGCTTTATTTGCGTAACCTTTTAATCCTGTTCCATGGCGTCCGGGTTGTTCGTAACCTCAGTTCATGCTACTTCATTTCGCCTGTCCAGATCTAAAACCTTTTTTACGTTGCTTACTTTTCCTTTTCAGTTTCTTCCGAAACGCGCCAGAGGCCTCGGGGGCTCGCATCTCCTGCGTTTATTTGTGCTGCTATGAGCGTCTCTTCTTGAAAGGCTTTGTAGTTTATCATAAGACAGACACGTGGCCGCGGCATCTGGGGACCAGCTGCCAGGCCCTCGCATGCTTCTTTGATCTGGCCAGCCTCCCCACGGATGTGAGGGAGGCGTGCGGGGCTGGGGACGAGCCTGCGCCGGGTGGCACTGCAGACTCTGGCGCCCACCTGCGTCCCCTCGGGCCCGCGAGGGCCTTCCTTGCAGAAACGGCTCCCGTCGTGCTAGTGAGTGAGGGAGGACCATGTCACCGAGGCCACCAGCCACGAACCACAGGTCGCCGTGCCCCCCGAGCTGCGTTTCGCCCTCGCTCGGGACTCCCTGAGGGGCCGCAGAGGGGAGGAAAGCCCCTGAAGGCAGGGCCGAGCCGGCAGCCCGTCCAGGTGGCATGAAGCAGCCTCGCCGGGGAGGAGGGGAGCGGCCGATGGTGCCACGTGCTTCTCGCGCTCACGGCTTTTGTGGCAGCCGGGGGGGGGGTGGAGACGTGGCCGGGGTGAGGGTCGTGCTGGTGGACGGAGCTCGCCGTCAGAGTCGGGGCTTGGGAGGAGCAGAGACCACACAGCCTGGGGTCAAGGCCGTTCCTTTCGACGTGAGCCCAGCGCTGAGATGATCCACAGTCTGTCAGAGGCCCCCCAAGGCCCCCACTGCTGGGGGCAGCGTGTCCCCCTGGAGGAACCCAGGCTGAGGGTGGGGGCGGCCGGGGCCCCCGAGCGGGACGTACCGGTCTTGGCCCGGGCACTGAAGGCCTGCGTGGCCCGAGGGAGCGTCCCCGCCCCTCCAGGCTCCCTCTTCCCATCTGCAAAAGCTGTCCGCTGAGCTCATGCTCGTGGAATGTCCTTCGTACTGCGGACTTCAATAGAATTTTGTACTTGAACTTTTGAGGGCATATTTGCGTTTGCTGTTCTAGCATATTCTTTCTCCTCCTCATCCGAAGATATTATAAATACCACCATTAAAGCCGGCAGGTAATTTGTATTTTTGTTCATTCACATCTTTGTTCAGGGTGAATGGTCTCACTGCACTCTACTATTTTTTTCTTTTTTTTTTTTTTTGCTTAAAAAATTTTTTACATAACGATTGATGTTGGCTATTGTATTAGTTTCAGGTGTACGATGTACCGATGAGACAGTGATAGCTCTCACTAAGGGCTCCCTTGACGCAGCTACTACAATGTTATCGATCACACTCGCTAGGCCGCGGTCCCATCCCCGTGACTAATTGCATAACCGCTAATCTGTACTCCCGAATCCCCGCGCGCTCCCTCCCCCGCCCCATCTGGCGACCATCTCTCTGCGCTCTGTGTCCATGCATTGGTTCCTGGGTTGTTTGTCCGCTCGTTGCGACAGATGCCACGTGTAAGTGAAACCACATGGCCTCCGCCTCCTCCTGTGCGACTCCGTCCCCTCAGGACGGCACCCGCTAAGCCCCTCCGTGTCGCCGCGGACTCCTGAAGCTTGGGGGTTCTGTCGTTGCCAACGCAGCCACGTCCCGTGGGTTCCGAAGCCCTTGCATGCTCCATAAGACGCGAACGAACAAAAATACAAATTACCCGCCGCTTTTAACGGTGATATTTATAACATCTTTGGATGAGGAGGAAAAAGAATCTTCTAGAACAGCAAAAGCAAGGGACAGGCAGCCCTGGCCCCGTGACAGATGCTGAGCTCGAGATCAAAGGCAGCGTTCAGCCGCCCGCGGAAGCTGGCTTTGGGTGACTTAGCCGTGACTCCTCTTGGGAGAACATCTGTCACTGGGCTAGTCACAGAAGGTGTGTGGCCGCGAGGTCGCGTGCGTTGTCCCCTGTACCCTCATGACGGTTCCATGGGGACGGTGTGCTGGTGGAGAAGGACGCACGACTTGTGGGGGGGGGGCGGGGCGTGAGGAGGAGGTTGCCATGGCGATGAAGGCACCAGGACCGCGCTTCGAAGATGAGGAGATGACGCTCGGAGACCAGGAGGGAGCGGCCAGGTCAAGGTGACACACTCGATGGGGAGGCGCGCGGGCCTGTTGCCTTTGACCCTAGGTCACCCCATTCCACTCACCTCCGATGCGCGGCCCTGTGTGTCCCGACAAGAGGCAGAGGAAGCACGCCTCACCCTCATGGGGGTCGTCTCCATGGTTACGGGATGGGCTGGTGACCGCACGTGCGTGAGAAGTGTCCTTCGGGGTGACTGGGTCACCCCTTTTTTGGTCAAACCCCCTCGAAGATGCCAGAGCATGACTTAAGCACTTTCATCCGTACAAGGTGGGTTGTGAAGTGTGAAATTAGTTCTATTTAAAAAAAGAGAAAAATGAACTATCTCTCGAGATCGGAGCTGTTTTTAACGTTTTCGTCTGCATGAACTGTACTTGACCTCCAGGCTGCCCTATGTGGACCGTAGCAGGTGCGTTTTTAAGGAGGCGGTTGTGAGCAGAGAGCCTCGTCGAGGTCCACTCCCGCAGGGCTGGGGCTCTGGAGCCGGTCAGGGATGCTGAGGTGAGGGGCGTGAGCGCGGTGCCTGGGGGATGCCAGGGTTGCCTTGGGCACACAGCGCGGGAGGGCACGCCTGTGGGGCTCACAGCCCACGTCCATCATCTCGGCCAAGGGGATGCTGGCTGCAGCCCAGAGACACACGCAGGGCAGATACAGTGTCACCGAGAGGACTCCGAGGACGCTCGGGGACACGTCCGCGGGCGAGAGCAGGCCGGGTGGTAGGACTCTGCTCTTTGATTCTGTGTGCGTCTGCCGTTTTCAAGGTGACACTGTCCCTTTGTGTACGGGGACTGCTCTGAAACCATCCCCATCGCTGCATTTTCCTCAGTGGAGGGTCTGGGGAGTAATAACCACGCTGCTCGCAGCCGTCTCTTCCCACAGAGCTCGTGTCCTCCTTTCGCAGCAGTTTGGCCGGGGAACGTGGTCGACGGGGAGTGCCATCTGTTCCTCATCAAGGCATGTGACAGGCTGTCATGGTCGGCTTGCGGCCGCGCTGGGGGAATTCAGGGTGGAGGCCGCGAAACGGGGTGGATGACTAACTGTCTCACGGTGTCCAGAGGAACTGTTGACTCAGTAAACCTAAAGATTTTTTTTTTTTTTGGTATTTCTGTTGCACAACCATCCCCATTCTAGACTGGTCAGCATTTTTACCAGCGCCATGGACGGAAACACAGAAATCACTCTTTTGGTATTTATAGACTGTGTGAAACTGGGAGGGAGAATCGTTAAGATTTTGGTCAAAGGGGGTGGAATCTGCAAAAATACACGTCCTAAGCATACATGTAAATTCTTCTATTTAGGGCTGCTCACCCCAAATCCTGCAAGGAAACTACCTCCCGATACAGGATAAAAATATAGTCGTTTATTAGTAATATGTTGCAAATATCTTAATGATTCTGATCCTTTCTGTGAGCACGTGGTGGGGTGTGTTCATCCGTCTGGCAGGTACTGGATCGATTCTGGCCAAGGAAAGAAAATGAGAGTTCTATTCTGTTGAGAGAGTGAAAGCCATGCCTGTGCCTTCATCATCCTCCCCGTGTTTCTGCAGGCGCAGGTATAGAACTGCGGAGGCCTGGGTCCTTGAGTGACTACATGGAGCCGAGGCCCTCGCTGTACCACGGGAGACAGGTAATGCGAGTAAACAAATACGTTTTCTTTTTGGGATTAAGCTCCTGAGATTTTTGAGTTGTTGGTTACGAAAGCATAATCTAACCCAGCACTTGAAAAATAATAAAGACCAGCTGATTTCTCACATTCAAAAAAAAAAATCTACATTTCTGCTAAATTGCTATAGTTTGCAAGAACCTCAGTACAATCCTTACATCCTCCTCTGTAGTGTTACTCTTTGCAAGGACAGAAATTATCTAATATATCCGCCCCCCCCAGCACCTGGCAGTGTTTAGTGCCTAATAAATATCAAGAACAATCTCTGAAAATTCCTTATGTTGGTTATTGCCCAATGATGCTCAAGGACTCAGCTAGGACTTAGTGTCCTTTATTTCAATTTGCATTTTCTCATTTAAATTTCTCTGACGTCAGATATTATGAGCACAGGAAAAGCATTGGCTTGACTAGATGACATTTTAGGTAAAAATCTTTTGAAGTATCTTATTTCCTGTATGATGTAAGTGAGTTAATGTAAGTGAGAAATCTAGGCATATCACGTATTTCTACGAAACGTGTGAGAACGGAAGTCGTTCTTCTAAACCTTCATTCTGCAGAGAGGAATTAAAGAACTTCTTGGGAGTTTATTGCAAACTAATACGGTACAGCACTGAGACATGCCGGAAGTATTCAATAAAGAGACAACGTTTAGGAAAACTTGAAAATAGTTACCACAGTTTTGTTTACTTGACTTTTCTATGCCTCAGTTTCCCCATCTGTGAAATGGGGATAATTTTACAGTCGGAGCGACGAGGAAGCCGTCGGATGGGGATTTTGAGATCACGGACTCCTGTGCCATATTTTCTGGGTTCTTTTCACGGGGCCTGCTGCATATTTGTTGAACGCCTCTTGTAGTCAGACTTGTGGTTGCCTATCTTTTTTGTGCCTTGGTGTCCTCATCTGTAAAACAGGTTCATAGCACCAATTTGTAGGTTTGTTGGGAAAATTAAATGAGGAAGTATTTCACGCACGACCTGGCACAAGGCTATGATCGTGTTAATGACCTCCTCCTCCGAAAAGTCTATTTAAAATACCAATTAGCACTTCTTCTTAGTACCCTACGTGTACTTTCATTGTTTTCTTATTTTTATTACAATCAGCTTTAGCGAGCTCTAATTTCTTATGCACTTGGTTGACACACCGTGTCAAAACAAAGTCCCCTTTCGTCCACGTTTTCCATAACTGAAAATTAAGAGAATGATTTGCTTTGAGTGTGGCGGCCAACTTGAAACGCTATGGAAGGGACACAGCTCTTCTTAAAAAAGGAGGCATGCTGTGTAGAAGTCCCCACGTGGTCCCGAGTGCGTTCCAGATGAGGAAGGATTTATGAGCAGGATATCTGGGTCGGCCGGGCCTCGGTTAAACAGCGTGGCCAGATAGAAACCAGATGTTTGACCTTGGTCCCCGAGGTCCGCGGAGCACACAGTGGGAGAGATGAGTGTGGGGGCGGGGGTGTCTGAGACCAGCAGTCAGGAGACGGGGCACAGAGGACTCGCAGCGGGAGGGAGGGAGGGAGGAGGGCCGAGGAGAGGGGAGGAGGGACGGCAGAGCTAGCAGGCAGGCCCCAATGGAAATACAACGCCCTCCAAAGTCAACTCGTAAAATGTTTCATCAGCCGGAAAACCTGGCGCTCGTTGAGAATATACGTTTTGTTTTAACGCTGGTTCCCATGGAAACGAGCTGGAAAAAGGCAGATGTTTTTATTAACTGGGAATACAGAGACCGTATGTGTGGGAGCGTGTGTAAATACACACAATGCGTTTCGAAATAGGGTTCGATGAAATAGCTCCCCTCTTCCAATCAAATCTCAGAGAGAGTCCAGTTTCCTAAATGCTGAAAACAAGGTTGACTTTCAATGTGATTCTGGCGAGAAGAGAGAGATTTTAGTATGCATTCTTCTTCATTGCCAAACCGTCTGATACAAAGGAAATCAGAGTCTAGAACAGAGTCTGGTCTGTTTTGGCTTATAGATTGTTTCCGTGCAGTCCATGGGTTAAGAGTTATTTTCAATATCTTTCAAGGGGTGTGGAAAGAAAAAACAGAAGAAGTAAAAGAAGAATATGAAATAGGAGTGTGTGTAGCTCACAAAGCCCCAAATATTTACTGTCTGGTCTTTAGGGAATAGTTTGCTAAGCTCTGACCTAGAGCATGTCACCGCTGCAAGTGAAGCCAGCACATCTAATCAGCCAGCTTGATAATAATTGCTCCGATAAAAGACAATTCTTAGACATGCATGTTCATTTATTTGTGCATGCATCCGGTGGATGTTTGTGCAAAGCCTCTTAATCCAGATCCTCTGCAGGGAGCTGAGAATTCAGCAGTGAACAAGCAGACATAATGTGGGCTCTCCTTTTCAGTGTATCTGGGAGAGGAGATATTTAAAACAAGTAAAACAAATCTCATGAGCATCATTGAGAAAGTGTTGGGTGCCCTGCCATCCAAGCGCAGGGTCCTGAGCTAGTATGGGGTGTCCCCTGGGGTCTGAAGGCAGTGGAGACTGAGGAAGTCGACCCCTGAGACCTGGAAAACCTCGAGGACCAATGTCCTCACTGTCGTGCTCTGAAATCGACAGCACGTTGACATAAAACCAGCTTCCCCGTGATGACACGGCAGGGACACCAAGCACTCTGTTCTGGGAGACTCTGCCTCTTCTGACACATGACTTTGCCTCAAGAAGCTGCTTTAGCTTCACCAGATTTTCTTCAACTGCATCACAGTCGACGACCTTCCACCAGCCTCCTGCTCTTCCCTTTTCCTTGGCAAAGAGTCAACCGAATTCACAGCCTGATGGCTCTCCAGCCTCCCCGGCTCCATCCCCATGTCCCCTGGTAGGTGTTTCCCTAATAAACCCTGTGCACGCCCGATCCCGGCTTGGCATCTGCTCCTCGGAAGACACAGACGAACACGTGGGCACGCAGCGACCGTGAGCCAGGCGACCAGGAGGGGTTCAGGGACGAGCATGCAGGCGGAGGAGCAGCTCATCCAAAGTTCGGGAGGGAGACCGCTCACCAAGCTTTCAATGGACTCCATTGAAACCCGGAAACGCTGACCACACCTGGCGCAGGTGAGGACGGAGAGCAGCAGGACATCGCATCCGCGATGGCAGGAATCACGAGCGGGACGGACGCCCTGGGTGACGGCGCGACAGTGTCGCACGGAGCTGAGCACACGCTCGCCGCGCGACCCGGCCGTCTCAGGCTCTGGGGATCACCCAGAGCACTTGATAGTGTTTGTCCACGGGAGCTCTGCGCGTGGACGCTGCCCCGGCTCTGTTCGTAACTGCAGGTGATGGGTAAGTCAGCTGGGGTCCGCCCAGATGATGGAATATTATCCAGCACTGAAAACAAGGGAGCCGTTAAGCCGTGAATAGACGTGGTGGATTCTCAGAGGCGTGTGCCTGAGCGCGAGAAGCCAGCCCCGAGAGGCCGCGTACTGTACGCGTCCCACTTCATGACATTCTGGAAAAGGCAGAACTGTGCAGACAATACAAAGATCACTGGTTGTCAGGGGCGACAGGGTGGGGGGGATGAACAGGCAGAGCACAGGGGACTTTTAAGGCACTGAAATCGTTTTGTATAATGTAACGGTGGACACAGGTCATTCATTATACCTTTGCTCAAACCCATAGCGTGTCCAACACCAAGAGTGAACCCGAATGTGAGCTGTGGCCTCCGGGTGACGATGACGTGTCAGTGCGGGTTAGTCAGTTGTAGCAACTGTCCCATGTGGGGGGTGGGGATGTTGATAATGGGGGAGGCTGTGCATCGGGGGGAGGGGCAGGGACTGTGGGACATCTCTGCACCTTCCTCTTAATTTTGCCGTGAACCTAAAACTGCTCAGAAACAAAGTGGTGGTTTTTTTAAAGGCTGAAAGCCTTCTAGAATGTTCGCAGCCTCGTCCAGGGTAGACGAGGCCCCGTCTCTCCACCCGCTCGAGTCCATCACAGCCACGGGGTCCCTGCTGTCATCCGCAGGCCGCCCCTCCCCCTCTCCTCAACCCCAGGTGTTTCTCCTACTCCGTTCAGATGCTACAATCAAGTTGTCCTCCCTCCCTCCCTCCCTCCCTCCCTCCCTTTTTCCTTCCCTCCCGTCTTCCCTCCCTCCCACAAATATCTGCACATCTGTCCGAGTGATACAACAGTGAGTGAACAGATAAAAGCCGTGTCCTTAGAGGACCCGTACTCCAGTTCGGGGTGATCCTCGCTGCCCTGGGTGTGGGCGTCATCCGCCTTACGCCGGACCCTGAAGACCCACACTTGGACCTTCGCTCCGGCCACCTTCTGTCTGGTTTCTGTCACTTCACGTCCCCGAGCTTTAATCTGTAAAACGCCCGGAGGGTTTCACAAAGTGCACACGGCCCCACGAGGTCGTGAGACACCATTACCCGCCTGGGCCCGGCGGGAAGGGCCGCCCTGGTGTGGCCGGGGCGTCTCCGTGGCGGTTGGGTGTCCCAGCCCTGGAACCCAGCGCGCTGTGCTGTGTGTGGGCTCCTTCGTCTCTGGGATGAGACACGCGAGCTTTTCACGTCGAGGCCAAGGAACTGGGGACCGCATTTCCTGGGCTCACCCCCAAACCAGCCCATCTTTGAGCAACCCTGTCATCCCGAGCGGCTGCGTTTCTGGGTGAGTCACGGGGACCCCCGGGTCCATGCGACGTCCTCCCCCGGGGCCCGTCACGGGGCCCTCTCGTCCCCCTCGCGGCGCGTGCCCTCCCCGAGTCAGGTCCTTTTGGAAGCAACGTGATGCTATGTTTTACGTGGAACCTTTATTGGTCAAAGGACATTGAGCACCCGGAAACTAAGGGGGGGACCCCTTTGACCCGCACGCCGAGGGCGAGGTTTCCATTGCCTGGTTTTCGTTGGGTCTAAGCTACGGTGGTTTCACAACGGTGTCGACCGCGGGATGTTAGGAGGTGGAGACGGTGTTCTTTGGGCCGCTGGCGTTTGTCGCCGAGGCATTCTCCCCGTCCTGGCCGCCCCTGGTCTTCATCGCGACCTTGACCCACCTCCCGGACGTCCATCGTTCTGCCTACTTGTCCCCACGAGGCCTTGACTCCCGCCCCCACGCCGGCGAGGGCCGCGGGGCTCTGCCCCCGTGATGTCAGACGCCAGGAATCGTCATGTTCAAGGAGATTTTAATCACATTATGCTTCGATTTCCCGTGAACAGCGCCATCGGAGGCCATCCCGGGAGTGTCCCGATTTTCTGCATAAAAATAATGATGCGTGTGTGAAGATGGTAAGAACCACGGTCTCTGTGGTACCCAGTGAGGACGCCGATATTCTGCATTATTGTCTCTTCTGGGGGAGAAAAGGGATCGACAGCGGGTGCTTCCCCACGTGGCCGGGCTTGGCCGAGCAGCTGCCGGAGGGAGACGGGGGCTCGGGGCGGACTCGGCCGCTGTCCTCGCGGAGCTGCTGTCCTCGGAGGAATTCATAAAAACGCGACACACGCGGAACCACGCCCCTCGGCTCCGACGGTTCGTGCCCCACGCTCTGCCCCTGCGCCCGCCCTCAGCGAAGGGGCCCAGGGTCGCGCCCTGAGGTGTCACCGGGGCCCGGGAGCGGGCGCCCACCCGAGGTGCTGCTCGCAGGGGCTGAGGCAGAAAGCTCATTCCATGAACCCCTGAATTCAGAGACCCGGAAACCCACTCCCACCTCCTCCTCGTTCACCGATCCCCAGACAGAGCCGAACCCCCTTCTGGAGAGCCTCCGTGCTCTAAGGCCTCATGACGACAGTTCCTCTGTGGCCCCCGGGTGACAAGCGGGTGGCGGATCACTGGTCGTCTCGTCCGGCCGAGCAGAAACGTAGCTTTGGGGGATTTACCGCGTGGAGACCCTATTCCATCCGCGATGGCGTTTTAAAAACAAGTCTGCGATGACAACATGGGACGAAGGAATGACCTACATCCTGCTGCCGAGGCAAGAAAGACTCAGCGAACTCGAGAGCCTGGGACGCGCCTTGTCCAGCGGGAGTGTCGCCCGCTCGGGCACGTGGTGGGGACCTCCTCCACGCTGCGGGTCACGGCCAAGTCTCCATCGCCGGCCTTCGTCGTGGGGGCATGCGGGCTTCCCGCGAGACACGGACGGCGGGTGACGGTCGCAGTTTGTGCCGGGTGCTACCGAAGGTCTTTAGCGCACGGGAAGGGCGTGATCTGACGCAGGGTGGAGGGGCGCGGGGCGGAGGGACGCGCTCTCTGGCCTTGTCCCCTTCCAGATCCTCCCCCTACACAGTACTATGTTCTGTGTTCCCACTCATTCTGAACACGTATGGAAATAACACATAGATTTTAATGCAAGTGCAAAAATTGATATGCATCCCATCTGCGCAGCCACATTCCGTGGCTATGCGTCTGGTGTCCTTGTCCCCAAACTGCTGGTGGCTTTCAGAAGCCCTGAGAACCTTTCCACCCTCAGCGGCCATGCCTCTGCTCGCCCCTGCTTTCCTCCCAATCACCACAGGGACGTCACCCCCGGGCCTGGCCTGCTGCGTCTCTGCTCCCCTCTAACTCTTCCCCACACGGGGGGCTGGAGCACCATGCCATCCCTGGGGCCCCAGGGGTCTTGGAGGGCAGGGTAGCTGGTCGCAGGAGGCGAATTCCTTCCCCACTCGGCAGCCAGAATGGGAAGGGATTCAAACATCAGTGTACAGCTTTGCAACCGGCCCATTACAGAGGGACGTGGGCACACCCTGCGGAGCCCAGGGCTTCTCAGCCTCTAACCCTGGGGAGAAAGAGTCACATTTGCGGTAAGCCCCCTTCGTATCCATGGGGACCCCGTTCCAAGACCCCCCAATGGGTGCCTGAAACCGCAAATAGGACTGACCCCTATGGATACTATGGTTTTACTTATACTTACACTCCCGTGGTAAAGCTTAATTTATGAATTCGCTACCATGAGAGATGAACAATGACCAGGAATGGCACAGGACAGTGACATAACAACATGCTGTCATTGGTGTCATGTGAATGCGGCATCTCTCGTCCTCTCTCCCTCCCTGACAACAGAACCCATAACCGAGCTGCCTACTAAGTGGCGCGTGACTCGGGAGTGTCCGCAGCACAGAGACGCTGGACAGAGGGTGACTCACACCCTGGCCCGAGGGAGCGGGGTTGCGCGAGGTTTCATCCTGCCACACAGAACAGTGAGCGATTTCAGACGTGCGGACTGTTTACTTCTGGAATTTTCTATTTCATAGTTTCAGGCTGCGGTTGACCGGTGTCCTCAGATGGAAGAGGAGAGAGATGTGCCTCATCCTTTCGACTCTAGTCCCGTGCTGGAGTTATAGTCCTGGCTGTTTCACAGATTCATTAACGTTTCATTATTATTATTATTATTTTTTTATTTTTGCAGAGCTGTGAGTATTTATTAGCCCAGGGGATCAAAGCACCCAATCCCGTACCGATCGCACCCGAGGGATCGGTGGTCACTGTCCAGCGGGAGGCTTGGGCAGATGCTGCGTCTGGAAGTCGCCTCGAACGGAAGGCACAGAGAAACGGAGGAGAGCTCAGACGTGGAGCGAAGCACGCCCGGGGGCCCCCCGGTTCCTGCCACGGGGAGAGCAGGATCGCAGAACCCCTCTGAGCCCCGGTTTATGAGTCCTATGCTGATACTGCACGTTTCAGAGCATTGTTGTAAGAAGGAGCCGATACGTGTATAAACCACAAGCAGGTGTCCAGTAGGCGCTGGCTGCATCCTTCTTGTCGGCGAGTGCAGGGTCTGGGTGTGTGCAGACCCCACGCTCAGTACTCGGCACCCAGTACTCAGTACTCAGTACTCATTGCCCACAGTGGTTCCGCGGAGCAGACAGGGTCCCATAACTGCTCCCTCCACTGGAGAGGCTGAGGGACCCCCCCACCCCGAGGCCCCACAGCCACCGAGGAGCTGAGCCGGGGGCGTCCCAGGCAGGGGCCCCGCTCTCTGCGTTTTCAGGAGCTCATGCATGCCAGTGGTCTGGTGAATCAGAGACTGTCCCCCACAATCAGCCAGAAGGACCCGGGGTCAGGGACACGGTGTGTCACATAAGAAAGAGACAAGAATGTACAAGTGCCTGAGAAGGAAGGCAGCCCCGAGTGTCTGGTCAGCGGGGAAGTGGGGGTCCTGGGGAGGCAAGGGAGGCGAGGGCGGGGATAGTCGGGGTGTCTTCACCGAGCCCCCTGAGACCCGACTGAAGAAGCGGTTTCTTCAGGGGGGCTGACGGAGCCCCATGAGGAGGCCGCCACGTGGCTCGCTCACAGCACAGACCCCTGGACGGAAGCCGGATCGGGGTGCCAGCCCTGAAACTCTTTCATGGCTTGTCTTTGATACAGAAGAGATGAGGTCTGGAAACTTCCAGAAGGGGCGAACTCCTCGCTCCACACAAAGTTATTTTCTTTGGCAGATGCCACTTTGTGGTGGATCCAAACTCACTGTCACCCATTCCTGACGATCCACAGAAGGCACCGCGTCTGGCCCCGGGCAGCCGAGTGTTCCCCGAAAAAGCTGTTTCCCTGGAAACAGACTCTTTACCCAGGAAACAGCGTGAGGTCACTGGGGACAGAAATAGAACCGTTTGCACCTTATTTGTTCCAGCATGAAATGACGCGTAGGCATTTCTGTCAGTGGGTAGAAGAATGAGAAAGATTCTGCCTTCATGGATGAGGTCAGCTCTATTAAAACCCTGAAAACACGTATGTCTCTGAGATCGTCCCAAGGAAATTATTAATCATTTTACTGCAGAGGGAGCATAAAGACTAAAAATCAGAGAAAACGAGACTCAGGGTGTGCAGGCTAGCTGACAGCTTGATATTGGATGAAAAGAAAACATACAAACAGAGGAACGGTAGAATTTATTTCCCGTGATGATGCAAATGCCATCCGTGTCCTTTTCCGGAGACTTCCTTCCTTTTAGAAAGAGGTGGAGGCAAAAAACTATTTTCCGTGTAAGGATGCACATACATTTCTGCTTTTCTTCTCTCGAGATTGTACTCTGGAGAGGGATGTTACGACTCTTCTTTATTCCGTTGTCAAACAAAATTATACTAGTTGTATATTCGCAACACAATTAAAGTATTATTATATTACAATTTTGTGTTTTGTCTTCACCTCACATGGCATTAAATTGGTTACGGCTTATCGCCAAGCCAACGCCCATCATGACTATTTGGGGTAAACTCTTCGAGCATTTGTTCACGTATAGATGGTTTTGGAAATGCACTGCTTTTTTTTTTTTTTTTTTTTTTTTTTTTTTTTTTTTTTTTTTTTTTTTTTGACTTGGGTTGGAAGGAATCACGCCCTCCGGCCGTGATTCACGGCTGCACAGACCCCATCGCTCGGCTCTTTGCTTACTTATTTATCTGTAGTCAAGCAGATGTCTTCTGAATTCCATTACTATCCCAGTGAGGTGACTGACAAAGTCTTCTATGGGACTGAGTGGCCTTCAGGACAGTTTCTTATCGAGTGTGGCCTTTTCAGGGGCCAGAGCTCATGTAGACCGGGCAGGTGTCGACAGGCTGACACCAGGCTGCCCCTCCCCCCTCGGGAGCTGCCACTCATCCGTCCTCGAGACCTTTGCCAAGGGGGAGGTTTGTCCATCTTCTTTTTCTCTTTCACTCAGTATTTCGGAAACAATTATTTTAACGATTTTAAATCGAGTCCGCTAAGTTCAAATACATTTTCGTATCTTTATCGGTCCCTTCCATTTCTTCTTTGTAATTCCTCAAATATTTTGCCTTTTTTTTTTTTAAAGATTGGTACCTGTTTCCCCTTTTGTTAACAATTTATAAAAGTTTCAGAACATCAGACCTTTCCATTGGTCTCGAAACAATGTCTTTCCACTCGTTATTTGTCTTTAAAGTGAACTGTGGTGTTTGTAGACATGCAAAATGTTTTCTGCTTCTTTTTTTAATGCAGCAAATTATTCTCTTGACAGTTTTCGTCTGAGGCTTTGCTTAGCGAAGCCTTCGCCACCCTCAGCTATCATAAAGTCAGCCAATTCTTCCACCGTGATTTATGTTTCCATTTTAATCCATTTAATTACTTAATCCATTTGATTTAATTTGCGTTAAGGCCCATAGAGACGCGAGGACATAATTTGCAGGTCTAGTGTGAGACTGGAATCGTTGTTGGCAAATAGTTTTCCCGCTTGTAGACATGATGTCAATTTAAAGTATCATATTTCTCTCTTTTTTCTGTTTCTATGAGAAACCAGTTCATGCCAGAGCCGGTGTCACCCGAGAGGCACCGAGGACAGGCTCCTGGTCCCAGAGGGCCGATGGCACGTCCTTTTCCGGGGGGGCAGGGGAAGGAGCGGAGGGTGGTGAAAGTTGGGACCAGTGCCAGCTTTGGGGGTGATCCGATTCTCGCTCTACCAGCTCTGTGGCTTCGGGCAAGCGTCGGGCCCTAGGGATCCGCCTGTCGGCTCTGAGTCAGCCCCGTGGTGTGGACGCCAGAACCAGTAGCCGCGGAGGCGGGCGTGAGAGTCGGCTCCGAGGAGGCGGGGCAGGCCCGGGAGCCGGACCAGGCCCACTCCGGCCCACCTGAGTGTTCGCCCGGTCCCGGCATCATCCTTCTGAGACGGGGTCTCACACACGGGGCCTGCGGGTGACACCAGCCCCGGAACCTTTACCCTGCCCGGAGATGGGCTATGCGCAATGATTTGTTGGTTGGTCATTAAATTAGCTGGCGAGGTTTCACAATCACAAACGCCCCGATTTCACCTTTCTGTTTAAAACGCACCGAGACCTGTGGACGCCGAGCCAGGGCCCAGCACGGCCGCGACTGTCCGTTAGTGGGGCGGGAGCTGGCGGTCGCCACGGTCCCCGGCCTGCTCTGCTTTTTCCCAGCACGGGAGGTAAGCTGCCTTCGGCCATCATTTGTCTGCCATTTCTCTGCAGTGAAAAAAGGAAAAAAGACAATGAGATACTTCTTCATCCTCTGTGCCCTGTTAAAACTGCAAAAATAAAAATAAAAATAAATAAAAACCAAGAAGACTCTAAGTTCCAGGAAGGAAAATCACGGCGAACCAAGTGATGGGAAAAAAATAAAATGCTATACGTTTAATTCACGAAGAAAGTATATCTGTGCAGAATGAATTCAAATTAGAAAATGAGTAATGTTGATTCGATCTATGATCAATGCAAGGAAGATGATTTCATTTCAAAGTCAAACTCGAAGAGATACAAGTGGAAAAAGAAATATATTCTTGTATTCGATTGTTTGTCTGAAATGGATTTGGAATAAATGGTTCAGAAAATGAAAAGTTTGATGTGTCCCTTGGGGGTGGCTTTCCTCGTGTTCCTGCCTGCTCCCCGGGGCCATCAGGGCTGTGACCTTGACATAAGGGGTCCTGCGCCCCGAAGCCCCGGGGACCCCCCAGTCTGTGCCGATGCTGGGCCCTGGGGAACAACAGCACAAGGACACGAGTCGTGTGACCAGTGGTTGAGCCTGGGACCTGAGCGAGCACCCTCCCGGCAGCCTGGGCGGGATCTGGATGAGGGGGAGGGCGTCCTGACGGGTGACAGGCACCCATGAGTGACGCCCACTGCGCCCGACACAAAACCTCAGGACGGGGAGGACCGTCCACGCACGCCAGGGTCTTCCGGTTCTCTCCGCCCAGGTCCGAGCAGGGCCAGCTGCCCTAGGACCGGGCCAAGCCCAGAAGCTCGGGCAGTGTGTGTGTGTGGGGGGGCTCAGGGGGGGGTCCCCTGGCTCAGCGGAGCGGCAGGCAGCTGGGGGAGGAAACAGGGTGATCAGGTCAATTCTTTTTAAAGCACAAGCTTCAGTTCTCGGGACAGTTTTGCGTGTGGGGAAGCGCCGAGGCCTGGCCGGGCGGCTCACGCAGCTCACGTCCGTTTCTCACCGGTGCGGAGGCCCGAAGTCCGAGGTGACCACGGTGCTAGCGTGGCTGGCAGGCGGCCGCCTCCTCTCCGTGCCCACACGTGGCGGAGGGGACAGCGCACCCTCTCCCAGGGCCAGGGTCCTGGAGGGCGTGGTCATGGTTCGACGGCCCCGTGCAACCTCGGCCACATGGGTCTTGCCGGCTCCGGCCCCAGACCCAGCGCTGGCCACATCGGGGGTGGGGCGTAGGGCTCCCACAGGGGCCACGATTCAGCCCGCGGCGGCCGCAGTGGCACAGAGTCCTCGAGCGGGCAGGGCTGCTGGCTGGTGTCACGGCCTGTACTGTGTAGGAGGCGAGAATGAAGCCACAGGGCCTCGGGGTGGGGGTGTGACGGCTGCTGCCCGCCAGCTCCACGTTTGTCCTCGGGGACCCCGAGGACGGTTTCCCGGGCCAGCTCGCACAATCCTCGTGGCTAGCGGCCCCCGCGGGGGAGACAGTGCCGGAGGGAGGGGTCTTCGTCCCTGGTCCTGGCGTCCTCTTGGCAGATTCCCGCAACGGGTGTGGCCTCCCCAGCAAGCCTGGTCCCTGCGACATGGGGTCTGTCCCCCACGCCCCGCCCCCTCTCCTGCGGCCAGCTCCGGGGTGCGCGGCAGCCAGCACCCCCCTGGTGTCACAGCAGGGCACACCTTCGTGACCTGCCCCCTGGCCCTGGAGGTCACGTCTACAGCCAGCTCCACGGGGCCCGCACCCAGCAGGCTCTCCGGTGTGACCCCGCAGCCTGGGGGGACGTGGCCGCGCCGTCTCCAGCAGCCCGGGGCCTGCTCAGCCCTGGAGGCCGGTCTTGGTCCCTGGGAGGGAGTGGCGGCCGCTCTCCCTGCCAGTCTGTGTCCTTCAGGGGTCTCTCTGCTAAACCACCACGTGGTCCCTGCCCCTGGCCGGGCCGTGGCCGATACAAGACTGTGCTCTCTGAGGAGATGCGTGCGGGAAGCTTTTAAACCTCAGCGCCGCGTCGGGGACACGCTGCTCACGGGGTCGCGGCTGGGACGCCAGCATCCCCGGCCCCGGGGTGTTTCCGTCCCGGGTCCTGGCCCTGCTCCTCCCTCGAGGACAGAGCTTCACGGAGGAGCATCGTGTGGAGGCTTCCGGACAGACGCCTCCCTGTCGGGGGCGGGCCGCGAGGCGGGCGGAGCGCAGGGACGCTCGCCAGCCCGAGCCCGGTCAAGCTGCGGACCATCTGGGCCTCCGCGCGCGCGACGCAGGCCCGGGGAGGCCGCGTGAGTGCGCGCGAGCGCCCGTGTCCCGGTTTCCGACCTCCAACTGTGATCTCCAGCGAAGGAAGGAAGAGGGACCAGGACTTAAAGGGAAATTGCGAAGGGCCGTGGAGAGCAAAGCCCGCACAGCTGGACCGGACGTGGCGCTGGACAGTCATTCCCTCGTGACGGCCGCCTCGCCGCCAGAGCCGCCAGGGCCCGCCAAGGCTGGCTCTGCCCTCGCCCGCCGGCCCGCCAGGCCGGCCGGCCGCTCGCGAGGCCCGGGTCTGATGTCCGAGAGCTGCTTTCCTCTCGGGAAGGCTGGCTTTCCTTTCTCCTGTCTGCTAACCCAAGTATGATCTGGGGCGCTGAGGTTGTGCTTTAAGGGAACTGTGGGTCTCGTTGAGTTCGTGGGCCTGACACACCCTCCAGTCCTCGCTGTACCCCCCGATCTGCTTGTGGCCCCTCGCACACCCGCGTGTGTGGCCCAGCAGCGTGGAGACGCTCGCGTGCGCCCCACCCCAGTTAACGCTCGCGTGCGCCCCGTCCCGGTTAATGCTCGCGTGCGCCCCGTCCCGGTTAATGCTGGCGTGCACCCCACCCCAGTTAACGCTCGCGTGCGCCCCGTCCCGGTCAACGCTGGCGTGCGCCCCGTCCAATTAACGCTCGCGTGCGCCCCGTCCCGGTTAACACTGGCGTGTGCCCCGTCCCGGGGAACGCTGGCGTGCGCCCCGTCCGCCCGTGAAGCCCTGTGGTCGCAGCCCGGGTCACTGGGAAGCCAGAGGGGCCAGCGGCTCAGGTGGGGGCTGGGAAGCGACTCGCTCGCTCCCTTCCCCGGCACCGTCGTCCTCCTCAGCGACCCGGGAGGGTTTCTGGGGAGGGGAGGGTGGGGTGCAGTGTGGAGTCTGGAAAATATGAATTTCCACCGCGGCAAACTCGCCGTGGGAGCTTGGGAAGCTGCCTCCGGGCTCGGGGCCATCTCCACCCTGGCAGGGAGAGGGGCCAGGATCCCGTCCAGCCAGGGAGCGGTGTTACCTGGGGTTCCCGCCCAGATTCCTCGCAGGGAACCCCACCCTGGTCGGACGGGGGCAGAGCAAGCCGCGGGGTCCGCTTGCCAAGGGCGTGCCCAGTCCGTGGATGTGCCGGCTTCCCCGTCCGTCTCCTCAGGCCCGTAGGGAACAGGCCACCCAGCCGCTGAAGGACGTCCCCCCTGACGCGCGTTCTAGGGGGGCCGGTGTGTGCTGAGGAGTCGCTGTGGCTGAGGGTACGAGCAGGGCCGGGCCTGGGACGAGGAACGCGGGTCCATGGGGGCGGGCGAGGTCTCTGCCGTTCTCACGTGGTCACGTACAGGTCCCCCGGGGTTCCGAGAATGTGCCGGAGACCCTGCCATGCCTCCGTCCCCAGACCCTGCGTGGCCTGCACCAACCTCCCCAGCTCCACATGTCCCAGAAGGAAGCAGGTTCCCCAGCGAGGTGGTTGGGGACACACGTCCCCTAACTCCCAGCCACGCTGGGGGACCCCGCGTCCCACCGGCCTCCTCGTGGTGCTCTGACTGCCTCAGCTGCAGCTTCCTCCAGCCTCGGGGCCCCCGAGAGCGGAACACGTCGGTGGCTCCGGTGACACGTGTGGTCTCGGGGGCGGGACGGTTCTGTTCGTCTCAGCCACCGTCTCGCGCCCAGCAGCGTGGGGCGGGCTCTGGGCCTGCCCTCCGCGCTGCGGCTGGGTGAGCCCGGGAGGTGACGGGCCTCCTTGCGTGTCAGCGTCGTCACCTCTGGAGCGGAGACGGTTCCAGCTTCCCGGAGCGCGCTGTGGACGCGCACGTGGGAGGCGTGAGCGGCCTGGAGGGCCTGCCCTGTCACACGGGGTGACCCTCGAGCCTTCACCTGTCGACTTCACCACCCGGGCCTGAGCGTTCGCCGTGGGCCCGATGCTGTCCACACCCTGGACGCGCCCTGGGGGGACACGCGTCGTGGGAGGGACACGCACCCTGGGGGGACACGCGTCGTGGGAGGGACACGCACCCTGGGGGGACACGCGTTGTGGGAGGGACATGACCCGCTCCTGATGACACCAGTCCCAGAGTCCCCGCATGACTTATGGGCCTTTCGGTGGCTTCTCAGGGGCAGTGATTTCGATTTGGGGTGATGACGCCAGGAGCCTCCGTGCGCACCTGTGACGCTGGGGCCCCTCTTCCGATGCAGGGACCCCGTCTCGTGCCCCTCGGCCCGTCGGCACGGGGCAGAGCGCTGCAGGTGGCGACGCGCCCTCAGCCCTGCGGCGTCCCCACCCCTCACACGTGTGTCTGTCACACGGGGACCTGCTGGTCTTCAGTGAACCTCCGGACACATGACTAGCCGTTCAAGGCCAGGTTAGATTCAGACTGAACCAGGGATTTCGTTCTCGTGTCGGGGCAGTGGCCGGTCGGGCTGTGGACGAGAGGTCCCCGCCACACGGCAGCCGAGTGCGTGGACAGCCGGACACTGCAGTGACTCAGCACGCTGTCAACGTGGGCGCCAGCCTCTCCCCCTCCTGCCCGGGGATGTCGGGGTGCCAACCCCTACTGCTTGGGCACGTTGGGGCACCGACCCCCTCCTGCTCGAGGATGTTGGGGTGCTGACCACTCCTGCCTGGGGATGTCGGGGTGCACACCCCCCTTCTGCCCAGAGATGTCGGGGCGTGCACCCCATCCTTCCCAGGGATGTAGGGGCACCGGCCCCCTCCTGCCCAAGGATGTCAGGTGCCACCTGACCCCCTCCTGCCCAGGGATGTATGGGTGCTGACCCCTCCTGCCCGAGGATGTCGGGGTGCACCCCGAAGAGCAGACTCGAGAACGCAGCCGGTCTGGATTCACGCTTGGAAGCAGAACGCCAGCGCCCCCGTTGGGTGTGTGTGACCTCGAACCAAGAGCTAGTTCCTGGCCCGAGTGCGTCTCCGGAATCTTCCGGTAGAAATGACATGGCAACTCCCGGCCAAACACACAACACCGATGGGCTGCTATTCATCAGCGACCACGTCGGCTTCGAAACGGCCGTGACTGGAGCGGTGGCTGCCTTGGAGACAAACAAACAAACAGGACATCCATTAAGCAAAAAAAAAAAAAAAGAAAGAAAGAAAGAAAGAAAAGGGAAAGGAAAGCTCATAGGACAAACCGTTTCCAGGACACTTGGCGTTCGGAAGTGGCCAGCCTGACGCTGGGCTGGTGCTCAGCAGCTTTGTTCAAACTGCTCCTCAACACCGCGTGTTCCCAGCGACGTCCTCCCGCTCGGCCGAGTCTGCTCGTGGCGCGGATCCCAGCGAAGCGGGCGGGAGGGGCGTTCGCGCCCCGTCAGCCGTCTGTGCCCGCCACGGTCCGGGTCACGCCCGTGGCTTGCGTTCCTGGGAAGAGCCACGCCGGGGAGTCCTGTCCCCCCCCCCCGTCCCACGCCGACTGTTTCTCCTGAACTGCTCTGTCACCCCCGTGTGTCGTGGGGGGCGGGGGGTGTAAAGAGATGTGGGCCATTATTTGTACTTTGGTTGCTTAAACCTTGGTTGCATCGGACCCTAAACGGGGATGTGCGTGGACGTCTGAATACGATAGAGCGACGATAGAGCCGGGCCAGCGGGCGGGGGCGATGACCACGGGAACTTGCACTTTGGACCGGCTCGCGAGGGACGAGGTGGTGTCTCGCTGCCTTCTCAGTGGCTCTGAGACACGGATGCCCAGACTTTCTCAGCTTACAGGGCCCTCGGCAGCTCGGGAAATGTCCCCAGTGGCCCCCAAACGAAAGGAAATGCCGGCCCTGTTTCAGTAGTTGGCTCTGACGGACCCCAAAGTCATGGCCTTGTGAGATGCCTATCAGGACGGGCCACCAAGCGCCCGCCCAGAGGAACCTCTGGGATCGCCTGAAAGTTTAGGGTGTGGCTCTGTGAGTTCGCCCTGGCGTCCTGGGGCGCCTTGGCATGTGAGTTGGGAACCATGGCCTCGCGAGGCAGGTCCTCCCACTGTCTGTCACCGCCTGTCACCCCACAGGCTTCTCCCTGTGGGGTGAATAAATATCAGGGTCCCAAAGCCTGAATGGGATCAGGGAAAGGACTCTGGGGTGCACATCGAGGGCGTCTGAGGCAAAAAGGGGGATCCGGAAGCATTTCACTCATTTCCTGTCATCTTTATTGCATTCACTCATTCACTCATTCATTCATTCATTCAGAAAGCTCATCTTGCTGGCTCCTGGGCTGTGTCCCGTGACGCTCACAGGCCAGAGGGAGGGACAGAGATTTGAGGGTTCTCTGGGTGTGGGCGCAGGGCAGGGGGCCCGGGGCCAGGCTGGGGGGCAGCGGGGGATGGCAGGCAGGGTGACGGTCGGCAGGGAGGGAGGGGGCGGCAGGCAGGGTGACGGTCGGCAGGGAGGGAGGGGATGGCAGGCAGGGTGACGGTCAGCAGAGAGGAAGGGGATGGCAGTCAGGGTGACGGTCAGCAGGGAGGGAGGGGACGGCAGGCAGGGTGACGGTCGGCAGGGAGGGAGGGGACGGCAGGCAGGGAGGGGGACAGCAGGCAGGGACGAAGCCCGTCGTGCTCAGCAGGGCCAGAAGGGAGCAGAGTGGCTTTGGGGCCTGGCACAGCCCGGCCGGGCTCCGCCTTCACTCTGCCCCCAGACGGTCTGGCCCGGCCGGACTTCGGCCCTCAGGCTGCTGGGCTCCCACGTTTGTCGAGCTGTCTCTGCGACGTGTGAGCTTCCTTTTGTCTCATGATGGCGAAACTCACACTTGGCTCCACGTGAGATTTGTAAACAGGACTTCGGTGCCTTGGCAACGCTGGCTTGTGTTCGCGTGCCTGTGTGTTTTTTCCTTTTAAACTCAGGACATCACGGACAGCCCCCCGCCTCGATCGCGTACCGCGTGCCCCCTCCTTCCTGCCAGGTCGTGCTCCCCGGGAGGGGGCTCAGACGCAGTCCTTTCCCCAGTGACCCCCGTCCCAGAAGGCCTCCCGGGGTTGGACACGGTCACAGCTCCAATCACAGTTGTCCCCAAACCCTCCTGGGCTCTGGGGACCCCTTCCCCGTGGGCCCGCAGACCTGGGGCGATCACGGCCCCCGGGCTCTGCGACTGGTGGTCCCCAGCCCCACTCCGATCACCCCGTTGGATGTGCTTTGTGCCAGCCGTGTTCTGCCCGGAACCACTCCCCTCAGCCCCACCACCTTCTGCTCACGGTGGTTCGCCCCAGAGGACCGTTCTCTCCAGGAGGGGAGGAAGGGCTGAGGCTGGCACGCGGGGGTGCGTGACGCGGGGACGTCGGCCGTGCCCCTGCCGGTGCCGGAAGTTACAGGAGGGACTGTGACACAGGAGAGAATAATTCACGAACCGTGAGGGACACCCACCTTAGTGTCCGGTTCCGACATTGTTTCCTGTAAGGATGGGGCCGGAACGGACACGTGACGCGGTGTAAAGTTAGGGCGGGCGACTTTGTGCGATCCTCTGAGTCGCGAGCTAAGCTAATCTTTTTCTTTCTTCTCGGAAGAGCCTATTTACTTGGAAAACAAACAAACAGACGAAAACCTGACCGATTATGTTGCTCAGACATGGCTTTTCGATGGAGTGTCGGTGGCTGGAAGATGGGTACCATGAGCCTGTCACCTCCAGGATAACAGCGCACGGCATTTGCGGCCAATGACACAACTCAAACTTTCAGACACACATCGGAGTCGGGGACACTGGTCCTTAGCTCGAGGGGCACCTCGGGGCCCCGAGTCTTGGCTGCTGGATCGGCACATTTCCTCGTAGAATCCGTTTCCAACTTCTGAATAGTCCATTCACTTTTCACTAACACCTGTCCTCGTATGAGTGACAAACGGGCGCAGTTTTTAAAACTTCGATTTGCACGTGGAGTATTTTCTTGTCCTAAGTCTGCTGTGAGTTCGGCGAATGCCGATCGCAGTTCCACTGCGGGCGGAGGGTGCAGGGACAGTGGCCGTTGACTTGTCTCGATGGTGGGACCTGGGGACGCCCTGGCCGATCCGAGGGGCGTTTGGTCACCTGTCTGGAATATTCCAGACGTGCACAGCAGCCGTGGGAAGATGCGGGGTCCTCAGGCAGAGCCGGAGCGGGGGGCTTTGTGAGGGAGGGAGCACCGTGGGCAGGCACAAGTAGGGGTGACAGGGGAAGCAGGGGGAGGGGCCCAGCAGGGCTGTGTCCCGGCGGGACCCCACTAATGCCTGCTCACGGGGACTCTGGAGCGTGCCCCGTTGCCACGGCGCTGGCCCTCCACGGGGCAGGGGTCTGGCCTTTCGTGCTCCTCGGGCATTGGCCTCTGACTGCCCTGCGTGTGCGTGCGACCTTCTTGGCAGGAAAGCTGTCATTGTCCCCAGGGAACGTCCCTGGAAAGGGGCGGCCGCACGCCCTCAGCAGCCAGTGCTCTCCGCCACCCAGACATCTGGCCGCTGTGAGGTCCCAGGGGATTCTTGCTGGCTCTGCGTCGAGCCCACGGTCTCAGATGGCAGAGGTGACCGAGGCACGCCGGCCACGCCCGTATGCACACCCTTGCCCTGGGCCCTTCCCGCACGGGGTCATCGGGGCCCTGGCAGCGCCTGGGAGTGAGGAGCTTTGTCGTGGGACCGGCCCCCGGGGTGCCTGGATCCTTCTTGACCCTTGAACTCCAGAGGCATGCCGGACGGCGTGGTGAGCGTGTGTGTGCGCGTGTGCGCCTCGTGCGCGTGCCGAGCAGCTGTGCCGGTGGCTCTCGGGGGTTCAGCCTTCGCCCTGGCCATTCGGGACACGATGACTGCTTTTCTCATCGCGGCCCCGTTGGACCTACAGGGACGACCGTTAAGGCCGACGAGAGAACCAGATGGAGGGGACCCTTCGGGGACGAATCCCTTGAAAGACTCCTCCAGGTGCCAGGCCATCAGCAGGAAGGGGACTTCAGGCAGAGGCCGTGGGGACCACAAAGGGAGTTTCGCTCGGCGCTCGGAGCCCAGGAAAGCACGTGCCGGGGTGAGCTGGTGACGCCGGCGGTGCTCGTGCACGGAGACCCCGCACGGAGCCCACTCGTGGGGCGGGGGGCACCCCCGGGCGGAGCGCAGTGAGATTAAACTCGCCCTGTCCCCCGGGTCATCGGCTTTAGGGAAGCTGAGGGTGCAGCAGAGGTGACAGATAGCTCCGAGAGCAGTTTGCACCCCGATCGCAGCCCCGGTCCCCGAAGAGGCTGCCGGCGTTGGGCTTGGCTTACGATGGCGCTGAGATCTTCTTGTCCTGGCGAAAGCTCGCTGACCGCAAACGAACTCTGCCTGTGAGGTCACCTCACGCCAGGCGCTCACTCTCCAGAGAGGCGCTGTAGGGAGCTGTTCCATCCACGGCACGCAGGCCAATCGGTCGATCATAAGACAAAAATGCGGTGACAATCATTTTCTGTCTCTGTTATTCTTCTTTACCCAATAAGATTTAAAAAAAAAGATACTTTCTCCATGAGCAAAACGTTCATGTCCCAAGTGTCTTATCAGCAAGAAGCTGCTTCTCCTCCCTCCTGTTGCCAAACCACCTGCCTCCTGACATAGCGGGCCGTGCGCTGTGGCCCTGCCACCCGCACTGGCCAGGGTGGCTTTCGGGAGACGTGTTCCGTGAAGCGGGGACAGCGAGCTCCCCCAATGCCAGTGTCACTGCTAAAGAGGAAAAAGACACGTGTCTTCTTTAAGAAGCAACGTGAATCTCACTAGATACCGACCCTTCCACCGGGTAATGGGTCTCTGCAGCCAGCACTCACGAGCCCGGGGCTAGGCGTGCCACGCGGGTTAACGGACGTCGCTACTTAACCCCCGTGAGCTGGGCGCTCCTGCGTTTCTCGGTGTCCATAGGAAGAACGGAGGTGCGGTGTTAGGGCAAGAGGGCTCACCCAGGTGGGAAGTGGCCAAGCTGGACAGGCAGAGTCCGGGGCCAATTTCCTCATCGAGAGCCTGGACTCTGGTCCCTGCCAGGTGGCTGGTCACTCACAGAACACAGCTTCACAGGACAGAGGCCAGGAGCCAGCACAAAGCCCGCTGTCCTCGTCCACAGACATGGTGGGGGAATGGCCGCCACCCACCAGCCAGCTGGGTGTCCCTTCTCCTGCTGACCAGGGGCTGAGCATTCCCGTGGGGGCAGGGGGAGTCATCATGCCCCACCCACAGCAAACCGGGTCGAGGACGTGCTGGGGGCCAGCACGAGGGGCCCCGGGGCAGGGCACGCTCCCTCTCTACTCTTCCTTCTCTTCGCCTACAGCGAGAGGCCTGGGGGACAGAAGCAGGTGCTGAGGTGCGTGTGGGTGGGGTCCACCCTGCACGTTGGGGCTCGCCTCCGACGGGGAAGGAGGGACTGCACGGTGCACAGAGCTGCTCGGCGGACGGTCTGAAAACAAACCGTTTCAGATCCAGGCCTTCTATCCACCACCGCGGCAGACAGACCTCGGGGTGGAAGGCGTTCCCTTAGTAAACAACAAGAGTTACAAGCAAACGTGCTGTTCAGATACGAAAACACTTTTTTCATGAAAGCAAAAGAAGAAATGGCTCAAGAAAAGCTCGGTAGGAACACCTCCGTTTGGAAACAGAGACTGAGCAGAACTATCCAGCAGAACCGGTTGAGGCCTCCTGCTAACCTTCCAAATTCTTGTGAAGCTGGCTGTGGTTTCCATCCGTCTTGTTATCAACTTTGTTTGCGGTTCTTCGATAAAGAACAAGGATGAAACTTGTCAGGGGTTTATTCTTTTTTTTTTTTTAAGTGCTTGTTCCTGGCCTTATCTATTATTTTTTTTTTTAAAATTTGTGTGCTCCTCTTTTTATTGCTGTTGGAAAAAAACTCTGTGGATTAAGGAAATTCATAATTTTCAATTACACGTTGCAAATAATTTTCCTTCACATAGCATGACGACGGACAATGGGAAAGTGGAATGTCCTCTGAATGGTTCTTTTTTGCTAAATGACCATTTTTGTATATTTGAATCCACGTCTCTTCCTTCATAATCTGTGGTTTCGAAATCGCTCTCCTCGGGATTAGTCACGATGTCGCTCCAAATAACTCCTCGTGCTCTTCTGATTTCCTATTTCACTGTTGAATAGTTCGTCCATCTGGAACTTATTTTAATAGTAAGATCGGGCCAAAGAGCCAGCTTTTTTTTCTTCTTCTTTTTTTTTTTTTTTGAACAGATGTCTCCTCACATATTTGGTGAATAATCCATTTTCATCTACTGATTCTGAGAGGACATTTTTATCGTGAATGACATCCTTATGTGCTTTTTTCTGACCGGCTTCTTCGTTCTGGCGCGGGCGCCATGCTCCCCCCTCGGTCATGCGCAGGTGTCACATGTCCTCCCTCCCTCCCTCCCTTTCTGGGGTTTTCTCAGCTCTTCTCCGGCCTTCCTTCCTGTCCCGCTGCCCCCTGAAGTTCACGCTGGCATTTGTATGACGTTGCATTGAATTTATGGATGTGTTTAAAGATCTTTAGTATTTATCATGAATTCTTTACCAAAACACGGCGTGCAGCTTCTTGCACGCTTTTCTATTCGTTTTTTTTAAAAGTTAGAACAGCACGTGCACACCCGTTAACAAGTGAAATGCCACCACAACACTTAACGATGGCAATGATGACGAAACACACAATCACCAAAACTTGTTCAGAATTATTCGTTTTTGCCGCTGCTAGGGTGAAATGACACCTCGTCGACTTAATTAGCATTTCCTCTCATTAGTGAGACGTTTGGAAATCTTTTCCTATATCTATTGATCATCCGGTTTTCCCTAGATTCATAAGACATTTGAATGTATTTGCCAATCAGCCCTCTGTCGGTTATTCGCATTACAAATATATTTTTTTTCAATTTGTAACTTAGCTTTTTGCTTGGTTTTGTGTCTGTGATTATGCAATTTTTATCATTTTCGTGAAGTTGGACTTATTTTTGTTTCCAGAATGGCTTATGCTTTATAACTCATTTAAAATTTATTTCCTCTGTAATGTGTTTAGTGCAGTGTTTGTCATTATTGATTTCGTCAGCTTTCTTTGGGGGTCATTTAGTTATTGCTTCGTTCAATACTTAGTTTGATGCTTAATTTATTTTTGTTCTTTCTTATGGCAGACATTGTTAAGGAGGATGTAGCCCAGCTCAGAGAGAAGAGACCAGGGAGCGGGGAGGGTTATTCACCCTTCTCTGGGAGTGGTCCCCCCAAACTCAGCAGCCTTTTCGCAGGGGACACACTCCCCGGAGAGGGCGGGCCCCTCGTCCCGGCTGGGCGTCTGCCTCGGAGGGGCGCGCTGAGACAGCCCCTCCACGCAGGCACCGGCTTCGGGGTCAAGGAGTGCAGCGCCTGCCGTTTGTCTCCGGGACTTGGGAAGGCGCGGCCTCCGTCCCTCCCGGCTGGCTGAGCTTTGCCCCTGGCTCCTCAGCGTCTGTGGAGGCCTCAGGGGGCTTTGAGAAGACAGATGAGGGCCTCTGCCCAGGGAAGACGGGGCACGAGGGAGACGGGGCCGGGCACCAGCATCGGAGGACTCTGCTCTCTCCCCCACCCCCTTGGCCAGCTCTGCCACGGGACCAGCCAGATGCTCTGACAAAGACAGAGCCTCTCCAGACCGGACACTGAGATTTTTCCAGCCCCATAAAGGAAAAAATAAAATCAAAGCCGCAGATGACACTGGGTTTGGAGCACGGATGTGCCCGCTAATCAAGGCCATGTGCACGTGGAGTGTGATTAAAACTGAAAAAAAGGAAAAAAAAAACACTTTTGATTTGTTCTCAAAGACCCGAGGCCACGTTGTCGGTGACCTTGGGGGTCCTGCTGAGACCCCCGAGGGGCGGTGCAGGGCGCGTGGCGGGGGCAGCGCTGCTGGTGCGCAGGCGACTTTGTCTGCAGTTCCCGGGGGGCGTCTCCCCGTTCTGTGGGGGCCGGGGAGGGTGTGAAAACGGCCACCCCCGTGTTGCTGTGACATGGTCGTTTCTGCATCTTAGCCAAAGATGGAACCCCGAACCTCTAGGCAGAGCGCGTGGGGTTTGCTGAGTGAGCAGCACAGGGCGTCGCTCCGATGGGCACCCTGACGTCGGGGGACAGGGCGAGGTTCTCGCCCACGTCGCCGGCAACTCCCCGCCCACTGTCACCGCACCAGGCGTGTGTGGCGTTCCGGTCCCCCTGTGCCCGTGACACGCACAGGCCTGTGTGTCCCGCAAGCAGGGGGTCCCTTCAAGTCGTAGCCTGTGTTTTGTGAGGACGTCGCCTTTCCCCCCCAAAAAGCTAGATTATTCCAGCCTCGTGAGGAACGATGTCCCAGGCAATTTGCAAGGAGATTTTCCCCGGTTTTATGCAAACCCGCGGGCCTGTGACCCCAGCCGCGTGTGCACGTGGGGTCTGGGTCACCGTCACGTGCCTCGCTCGGGGGGACATTCCCCGTCTGTGACCGCGCTCCTCAGCTGAAGGTCGCACAGCTCGTGAGAAGCCACCGTCCATTGTTCGGCTGGACCGTGAGGGCTGTGGGTGGTGTGCGCACGGCCTTTGATGAACACGATGGGCGGGGGGGATTCTGCAGGCGGTTTGCAGCCTTTAATGCACGTAACTGCTCTGCAGACACCCACCGTGTGAGAACGGAGCCTGCACTAAAGGAGGTGGCGATGGGGACATCGGAAAAAAAGCCAGTGTCGACATCGGAGATGGCGGGAAGACAGACAGCCAACGGGAGAAGCACGGAGCTCCCCTCTCCAGGGACCCCGCCCAGGGCAGGCGTCCCCGACGGCATCCTCCTCCCGGCATCCCCGGGGACCTGGTGACATGGGCTCTGGGGACTTCTGTGTCCCCTGCTGAGCACACGCTTCCCCCGCCCCCACCCCCACGCCTTGGTCCCTCCGTCTGGTGGCTGCTGCGGAGCTCACGGCCCTTAGCACGAGCCGGGCGAATGCCAGGTGCGTGGGGGGGGGAGCGCCCCCTCTCAGTCCTGCAGGCGCAGGTGGTGGCGGTTTGCAGGTGGTGGGTGCCGGCGGGAACGTGGTCTTGGGAAGAAGCGTCGCCGAAGCCACGTCACCTGCAACGCTCTCTAGAGAATTCTACTCTTCACCCCTCATGCCTCAGGCCTTGGACTTGGGGAGCCAGCCGACCCTGGCAAGGCCTCCGTAGACCCAGGTTTCCGCCCAACAGAGCCCTCGTTTGTCACCAGGCCACCGAACGTGGCCCTGGCACGTGCTGCAGAGGGTCTGGCTTTTTTATTATTTATTTATTTATTTTTTTCTGTCGGCCGCAGGCTTCGTAGGGCGAGATGCAGCTGTCCACTGTCATCAGTCACGTGCCCGGCTGCAGACGCCGGGCCACCCACGGGAAAGACGCTGCTGGTCTTCGGTCCCCTGGCAGTGGCCCGGGCCCCGCACCGTGCTGCAGCTGTATGCGTGGGCTTCCCGTCCGAGGCCCGAGAGCCAAGGGCATCGCACCAGGTCCCCCAGATGTGTGGGGGGCTCGTGGAAGGTCGCTCCCCGTCGTCTCAAACACAGAGCTGCCCGGGTCCATCACCTTCTTACTTACTGTCTCCCTTGCTTGAAACTCAGACATCTGATCTTTGTCTCTTCGTCCCCGTGCCGCGTTTCTAGGGAGCCTTTAGCGAGGGAGCTGAGAGAGTTTTGTTTGATTCCCAGCGTTCCTGGCATAAGCCAGGACGTCCCCAGAAGCCCGCTCGGCTCTTTAATTCTGATGCCAAAACATAAATGCTTCCACCCTCTGGGGTGGGACGCTGCCAAAGCCAAAATAGCTACTACCCCTTAGGTCAGCAGTCCTTGGCCTGTGGCTCCGGCCC
The DNA here is from genome assembly GCA_004027375.1 of Macroglossus sobrinus. Taxonomy (NCBI): domain Eukaryota; kingdom Metazoa; phylum Chordata; class Mammalia; order Chiroptera; family Pteropodidae; genus Macroglossus; species Macroglossus sobrinus. Next base: position 7,623 of record PVKZ01005907.1, on the reverse strand, counting down.
CCTGGGACGCTACAGTCCCTTGCGGAGTTGGGGGTGGCGGTGGGGGAGACACGGGGGACCCATGTCCGGCGATGGGGACAATGGAAACTCCGCAGGGACCGAGGCCTCCATGGGGTCCGGAGGGGCCCGACCCCTCCCAGGGGCAGTGACAGCAGCGGAATGTCTGTGGCTGAGAGGCAGCACCGTGTGACTCAGCCTCGGGCCTTCCCCTGGCTCCGGGCGCCCTGTCCGCCCACTGCTTCCTGGTGGCGGGGCACCCACACACCGGGGCCGGGCCGGGCTGAGCCCAGCTCTGGTTCCCACACGGCGAGGGGGTGCCCACGGCGGCGGAGGCAGCCGGGGCGGGCGGCGGGCGGCTTCCCCCCGCTGACACATCTCATTCCCGAGGACGCCGAACGCTTGGAAGTGAGTGGAGAGCTCGGGCTTGGCCCAGCGGACCCAGAGCGGCAGGGAATGGGAAGTTCTGACCGTGCCAAGAAGCTGCTTTTATTTCCCGGAGCCAGATCAGCCTTGTGACGCCTCGTGAGGCCTGTGCAGAAAAAAAAAGAGGCAGACCATAGAACTTTCTAGAAACCTGAACAAGTCACACTGAAGCTGCCGTGAGAATGATGCTCCCACTGAAACAGTCTGGGCCGGTCCTTCTAGAAAGTTCTCGGGTCCCAGGGTGTGTTCTCGAGGTGGGGAGACCGGGGGGCCAGGGCAGCAGTCACCCCACGAAGCAGCTCACGGACACCTCGGGCCACCGGGGCGGTCAGCTCGGCTGCCCGACTTGTCCCAGGCGTGAGCCCTACCCCGGGACGTGTTTGGAAGGGACCCGGGCTTGGAACCGGGAGGCGGACGCCGGGGTGACGGACCCGTGAGGGGTCTCTGGCTGAGGCAGCAGGGTCTGCTCAGGCTTCCGGGCTGCGTGGCACTCGGGGGGACGTGGCTCCCTCGTGTGTCAGAGGAAGGACACGGTGGCCCTGTCCACCAGGCCGGAGCCCCCGTGGTCACGCTCGCTCGCTCTCTGCGTCCCCACAGGCTCAGCCGGTGACGGCCACAGTCGTGCGGAGTTCTCTCCGATATTTCCAGCCACGGGTGAAGCAGCTGGAGTTTGCCAGGTGTGTTTCTGGGCGCCGAGGAAAGGGCAGGAGGGGACAAGAAAGGAAGAACGAATCCTGCCACCCTCGAGCTCGCACCGTAGTCAGAGGAGACCGCGATGATGATGATGATGATGAGATAACGTGACAAAGGCGTGAGTCCCATCCCGGCTGCCGGTCTGCGTGAAGAGCCATTCAACTCTCTGCAGCCTCCCTCGTGCCATTTGCGGATAACGTGTCACTGAATGGGGCCCCCTCCACCGCCAGCCCTGGGCGTGTCAGGGACTGTCCCTTGTCCCCATGCAGCTCACGCTGGGAAGGGACACAGCTGCCCCCCGCCCCCACCCCGTGGCCCCAGCGGTGAGCTTGCCGAGCCCGTGCTCTGAGCCGGGCACCGGGCGCTGGGCACACAGGTGGGTGTGGCGAGCGTGGCGCTTCCACCTCGGGGGGTGGGAGTGAGGGAACACGGACGATGACAGACCGCGATCCCTATTGTAAAGGACACTGAAGTGATGGTCAGCAGCGAAGAGAAGCTGGTGTGCTGGGTGGGGTGCTTCTCGGCCGAGCCGCGGGGGACGGTGGGCGAGTGGGTCCGGACAGGACGCTCTGGCTCTGCGCCTGAGGCTACCGGGAGAGCAGCAGGCGGGAGGAGGTGACCGGCGTGGGACGCTTTGGTCCCTTGATCACTCTGGGGTCCTGTCTTTGAACTGACTCCGTGCTGAGCTCCGCCCGGGCAGGGCCCAGGTTTTGTCTGCGTTAAATCACAAACGAAACCTAACGACACCCCCATTGCCCTTGCCGCCCCTTCTGCTGTGGGGAGGGGGGGACGGGAGAGGTCACGCACCCCCAGGCCTGGGCCTGACCGCTGCACGGCTGAGCCCGGGGGTGGCGGGGGGAGGGGGCAGAGGGAGGGAAGGGAGGCCTACGTCACGTGACGGGGTGACTCTCTCCTCCTCCATCACCCCCCGGGCTGAGCTCCGTCACGGAGAAGGTCGCGGCCCCGCGAGTGGGTGGGACGCCCAGCCCGTGACGGTGACGGGGCCACCGCGGGGCCTTGCTGCTCAGCGCGAGGAGGCCAGACAACCGCCTTCTCCCCGAGTGTCACAGCCAGGACGACAGACCCGGTGTCCTCAGCACGACGCGTCACGGGGACGTCAGTCACGAGCGCATCTGCGAAACGGTCACTTCCCGCAGTCCAGTGAGGGGCCACGAGCCGGGCGCCCAGCCGCTCGGACGACAGCGTGACCCGCGGGCTCAGATCTGCGTCTAAGGACGGGTCTCTACGAGGTCCGGCCCGCTGGACGGCCGAAGAAACGCCCTGGGCTCGACTTGCGGGAGCTTCTTTCTCCCCGTCGTCCGCAAGGCGAGTCAGGAGCTAGACTTACGTCTCCCGAGCGCGGTGCTGACCTCCAGGTTCTCGTATTTTCTCATTAAAAATGTTATTTCAACTTGTCTGATGCCCCAAGACACTGAAGTGAAATCAGACCCAGAGGCCGTAACGCCAAAGGGGCATGGCGGGCTGCAGGGAGCTGTGTGCAGACGGGGGGGCCAGCACGGGGGGCCCCGTGGGCTTAGGGGACTTGAGGCTCAGGGGCCGGTCCGCCTTCCACCCGTCTCCCACCTAGAATGCTCTCTCCAGTCTCCAGTGCTGTCAACCTGCCCTCAGGGCTGAGGCGACACACGGGCTGACGCCCCGTCTGACCGGCCAGTGAAGGGACGGGACCCTCCTGGACGAGAAATCCGCCTTTCCCATGGGGACCCGCGTCTTTGCCATTTTTCCAACGGGATGGGGGGGCCGAGCTCTGGCGACTTTCTGTTCTGATCTCGACAAAGGTCAAAGGAAGGATTCTGTCCCCGGAGGAAGGAGCCCCAGGTGGACCCCAGGAAGGCCTTGGGCGGGCCGAGGACACACACACCCCTGAGCACACCCCGCAGACGTGGCTCCAGGCCGGTAACTGGGCGGTTCGTCCCTCCGGCCTCGCGGGACAGCTGGAGTCCCCGCCCGCGGCTTCTCCCTCCCTCCTGCCCACGCCCATAAGGGGTCCTCAGTGCAGTCTCCGTGCACTGATCCCAAGAAGGTTTCCACGGGAACCTGTAGGGAACCAAAGGGGTCCCCCTTTCCTCGAAGGTGACTCCCCGTCCCGCACCCCGGAGAGACAGTCGTCCACCGGGTTCTGGATTCGGTCACCGACGAGGGGGGCGTCTTTCGCTGGCATCGTCCGCTCAGGAAGTCTCAGCGGACACCCTGACAACATCCGGGGGTGACAGGACACGCCACGGCCTCCCGCACCGCGCAGCCTCCGAGGGGAGGTGATGCTCGAAGTAAGTGCCTTTCGGCGTCTCCGAGAAAAGTGCGACAGCGAAGACCCAGACGGTGTGACTCGCCCACAAGGATGTGGTGACTCACGAGAAAACAAGGAAACACCACCATCCCCAGGGCTGTGGCCCTGAGACCCTTTTTCTCGTCTGATGAAAAGAAAGGCACAAATTAAAGCTAATCCACACCGTGCCGTACAATTTTACTTCGCTGAGAATATCGTTCTTCAGAAGACATGGAGGTTTGTCTCTGGTCACAGGGCTCGCTAATTAAAACCAGACTGAGTTTATAAGGGAGAAAGATGTTATGCCCTTAATTTAACTCTGTATTTGTTCACAGAGCAATATTCTTTACTTCCTGTTATACACAAAACAGCGTATACATAAATGAGTCCAATCCTTTCCCTGCGTTAACCTTCCAAAAGGGACTCGCATATGTGAGCCACGAATGGAAAAGAGGACACAGATAAAATAAATTAGAAATGAAAAATAACAATCAAGAGAAAAACACTTTTTTTTTGAGTCATAAGACTATTATTGTGCAGAACCCCACGCACATAAATTAAAGTTAATATGACGTTTTGACCTCTGAAACGGTGTTCCCCTGAGGGCATTTTGAGAAGAAACGTTTTGATCGGAGTTCCAAGGGTACTGATGGATTTACTGTGAAATAGTTATTTTCCAGAATGAATTCCATGTGACCAAATGTGATTCTCTCTGTCCGACTTTCTGAACATCAAAATAAGGACGGGGCTCCCTAGTGGAGCGGTGAGCACGTCTGCTTTACACGCAGAAGGTCCTGGGTTCACGCCCCAGTGGAGCCACAGTCCACGGTCTACGGCCACGCCACCCTGGACAAGCCTCGATGTCTGATCTCGGAAGCTAAGCAGGGTCGGGCCTGGTTAGTACTTAAATGGGAGACCCCCTAGGAAGACCAGGTGCTGTAGGCGTAAATAATCATGATAAATTAAAAAAATAAATAAACACTTTTGTTTACTTGTTCCATTTTACTGAAATAATTTCCATCGGGGTCAGTTTTCTTCACGTATTAGGGAGAGTTGATAATGAAAATCAGGATCTGACTCCTCAGTTCGTATCATTTTAGCCGTCACCGCTTTCGCCATGCTAAGTATTTCTTCTGCGGTCATTACCCATTATCTAATCTCCCTGTCAACATCTGAACATGTGAATTTAGGCCGGACGATTTATTTCTTGCGAAATTTCAGTCCATAACCACTTTGACTCAGTGGAGCTTTAGTCCCTGTCCGTTTCGTTGTGTACTGATTTTTTTCCTACCAATATTATTGACTAGGAATTGGCTTTCGCCATGTGAAAAAGTAGGACAACATTTTTGAGCCAGTTTTTTTTGTTTGTTTTCTTGAAGTCGGAAGGAGGAGACTAAAGAGAGGAAGATGGGAGGATAAAGAGGAGGAAAGAGAGAAGGAGGGAGATAGAGAAGCTGAGAGAGATGCAGAGTTAGAAAGGCTGCAAGGGGCGAGGATGAGCAGGACACAGGAGACAAATACCGCATGGTTTCACTTATATGTAGCATCTAAAAAAAATTTTTTTTTAAATTAAAAAAAAACAAACCCCAAACAAATGAACAAACAAAATAAAACAGAAACAGACCCGTAGATACAGAGAACGAGCGGAAGCCTGCCAAACGAGAGGGCAGTGGAGGGTGGTTAGGAAAAAAAAAAAAGATAAAAAAAGTCAACCATCCTCTCACGATTTAAAAGAAATCTTTAGAGCGAAAGGAACAGGTTCAAAAATTCGAGGTGGAAAAGATGGCGTAGAAAGACTGCTTCTCGCTTGGAGCGTTCACGCTCTGAGAAAGTCTGTGCTTCTCCTGAATTTTTGTGACAACACATTCTCTGGTCTTCTTCTTCTTCTGTTTGTTGCTACGTCTCACTTCCTGGAAGGCTCAGCTGCAGAAGTATTGAATGTCAAGATTCCTGAGTGTTTTGTCCTGGCCGGTGTGAACCGGTCGTCTGGCATCTGGGGGTGAGCACTAGTGTCGCAAGCACCGACCTGCACCCGTCTGTGGTCCCCCCCTCCCCCGTCCCCGTCCTTTCTCGAGCAGGAAGCAAAGCCATCCTTCCAACAGTCTTCTTTGGAGACTCCCCATATACTGTACATCTATTGGAAGAAACATTTTAATAAATAATGGATAAGACTGTCCAAATGGGATGACTATTGAGATGTAAGAAACTCAACACATCATTTGAACGCCACTCAAACAAATCGTTTTTAATTTGCTTAAAACCAGGGATTAAAAACGTTGAGAAGAAACAGCTTTCATCAGCCATAACCATCTCATTTCACTTTTCATCCCTACCCCGATGATCCCAAGTAAAATTTCTCCGACGTAAATAGCACCGTTGCCCCCAAATATAATTGCATTTTTAAGTAGAGAACAATGTACCTTGGAAAAGTAGGATAGTAAATGTTCCTTTTTGAGCCTCTGCTTCTGTGCTTATTCACACATCTCGACACAAGAAATAGCCGGTGACAAATAACTTTCGTCCTCACTTGTTAACGGTCAAAAATAATATAGGTAAAAGTTTGAGTTTTGTCAACGGTGGGGTTAAGTGTCCTGAGTATCAGGTGAAAGGTGAGGTCTCTATGTGAATTGACACCTTGAATCTCAAAGCATCTCTGCGGGGAAGGGGTGGCCGTCCTCATCTTATAGGTGAGAAGAGAGCCTTGGGAAGCTTAAGACACGTGTTTAAGGCAAGCATATCCAGAAACTTCGATGTGTACATGAAAAATCGGATTCGTCCGACTACTGAGCCTCCCCCCTGAGCTGTCAACGCACCAGGTGTGGGCTCAGCCCCGCGCAGGTGCCCTTCGGGGGCTCCCCTGGGCTTGTGCTGATACTTTCCTGGGATGCATGAGGAATCCAAGGACCTCTGGACCATCTGGTTAAGTTCCATTTGGATCACAAAATTTTAAGAGCACAGACGCAGGCCCCGCTTTCAGGAGGGGAGACGAGCGGCTCCCACGCTGACCCGCGCGTGACACCCCTTTCTCCTCGCACTCCGGGTGCTCCCTGCCGGCGTGTCCTCTGATTTCCGGGTCCCGAGTTGGGGGGGGGGGACGCCGCGCCCGCGCCCCGCGCTCTGCTGGACTGGACGGCGGTCGGCATTCTTGAAGAGCGACCTGTGGATTTCCTGACTCGAAGCAAAGATAGATTGTGGTTTTCTTTGTGTGTGTGTTTTGTTTCTTTTTCATTTCCTCCGTTTGGACGCTTGGCAGGAGCAGAGCGAATCCATGTGTGGGACGGAATCTTCTGGAATAAGGGAGACGGAGCACAGAGAAAGCGTCAGGCTCCACAGTGGTCCCCAGCCCAGTCCCTCGTCCCCCCCGGGGTGAGGGGGGGCACCACGCCTTGCCCCAGCCGGGGGCCCAAGGGCTCTGTCCTTCCTTGCTGGCGACCTTGTCCAAAGCTGGTCTCAGACAGAAAAAAAGCCGAGGGCCAGTGACTCCGTAGGAATCGCAGAAAGTATGTCCCTTTCCTCCTTTTAATCTGGCTTTTTGGTTAAAAAATTTTTTTTTTTAAAGAGAGAAACAAGTTTTTCCCTTGGTCCCTAAGCAAGTGACATACTTCAGGGTTAGGTTACCTGGAGGGACGCGAGGACCCCCACGGGGCCAGCTGCTGTGCTGGACAATTCCCTTTCTCGCCAGCTCTCAGGGGTGGAGGAGGCGGCACGGAGGTGGCTGGCATCTCACTCTCGCCGTGAATCTTGGCGTAGCTGGGGACGCCGACCTCGGCCTCTCCCGGGGGCGCGGGCTGCGTGGCCCCAGAGCCTGGCCCGGGGCCCGGAGTGCGCTGGGGACCAGAACTGAGCTCCTGGGCCCTAGGAAGCCTCCGGGGAAGACGCGAGAGGCGCAGACGAGAGGTCGTGTCTCTCCTCAGGGCCAGACCACGTGTGTGAGCAGCGAGACCTTCCCCCCCCGCCCTCCACTCCCTTCCAAGAGACCGTCGCCTGGAAGCTGACACCCCCCGACTCTGAGGGACGGTCCCCTCTGCCTCCAGCGGCCCCTGGCGCCGAGTACCGGCGTGGGCCACGGCTTCCCTTCACCCTCCTCGTGGGTGGCCCAGAAAAACGCGGGACACGGAGCTGGGAGGGTGGGGAGTTTGGAGGGACAGAGGTGGGGGGGGATGGGCTCCGGGGACCCTGAATTCGGTGCCATCACAGTGCATGCTGGGATGCGCCTCTTCCGG
>PVKZ01005906.1:0-44014 GCA_004027375.1 Macroglossus sobrinus | reverse complement strand
CCTCGTGTCAGAGTCTGGTATGGAGCAGGCAGTCAGTTAGGGCGAGCAGATTTAGTAAAAGAGAAAAAAAATAATATTTCGTTAAATTTGGAATTTGATTCGAAACACTGCATGGACGTGCGTTTGCTCGACAGCAATTTGTCGAGCGTCTGAAAGTCAAGTTTTACTGGGCGTCCGTGTTTATCTGGCAACAGGAGACGTGAACTGGGCCGAGGACACTTGCTCCTCTGGATCCCCTCTTCCCGAAACAGTAGCGTCCGAAGGTGCCACGATGCTGAGGGCAGACAGGAGTGACACATCTCAGAGCATCTGACGGAGATGGCAGAGAAGTTGGGAAGAGTGTGTGGTGGCCACACCTGTCGGGGGCCATGAGATGGGGATGGGGCGGTCCGACGTGGGGCCTCCTGGACACACCTGCTCCCCACTTCCCCACAGCCGGGGCCTCGCAGCCCCTGAAGCCAGGACCTGGCTGTGCCTCGGGACGAATGTGGCTGGAGTTAGTTTGCGTCTCTCCTCCACGCAGATACAAAGGGACTTCATGCCGGGTGCAGCTGCAGCTGGGGGGTCCTGACCCCATGGGGGGGGGTGCGGATTCGGGGACTGTGGGGTCGGTGGAGCCTGGGTGGTCAGGGAAGGCTTCGTGGAGGAGGCAGGCCTGTGGCGGGGCTTCTAAGGAGGAGGAAAGTATAAATGGCTTTTCTTCTTTGCTTCTAACTCTGAATTTTGTAATTCCACCTAACATCCAGGCCAGTCACGAGAGCGAGATCGCGGCTGGCTTCCTTAAACGTTCAGTTTGCTCATCGTGTTCGCGTTTTTCCCGCTTCGTCACAGGCGACTCTGCCGTCCTCAGCAGACAGCAGCCTGGGGGCCGCGGGCCAGGCACCCACGCACACGCTCCCGCGCCCAGGGCCCTGCCAGGCCAGCGGCCGTGCCGGCCCACGCTCCGGCTCTGCCGTTTCCTTCTGTTCTTTAACGGCTGCCGACACCTTGACGCGCTTGCCTCCCGGGGACGTGGCGGCCACCGCTTCTGTTCGGAGGGAGACGCGACGCTGGCTGCTCCTTTGCCTGCAGGTGTCTGTGGGGGCTGCAGTCACTGAGTGCTGGCCTGAGCCTGGGGGTCCATGGCAAGGGGACGCAGCCCACCGGCCGGGGGGACCCAGCCCCCCACGTGTACCTCTCCACGGGGCTGCTCGCCTATCTTCAGGGCTTGGTGGCTGGCTTCCCCCAATGGGCCAGATCCAAGAGACGAAGGTTAAAAGCGTAAGGTCACACCCTGTCACTTCCACTGGTGACGTGGACCAACCATGACTCAGTGGGGGAGGGGGCGTCAGTGGGTGAGGCTCCATCCGAGAAGCTGTTTACCACAAAGCCAGCTCAGAAGATCCCACCCAGGAAATTCAAAACACGTTAATTGGGAACCAAGTCTCCCACCCTGGACATACAAGGACATTTTAAGATTTCACAGAGAATGGCCACAGGCCCCGGGTGACCGCATAGCAGGGAGGCAGAGAACGCAGCGGCCTCGTCAGCACTCTCTCCTTCGAGGTGACCGTCCCACTCGTCCACCGCCCACCCCCTCCCCCCAGAGACCAGGGGCGTTTATCACACAAGCAGCCGTGGTGGGTGGACTCCGGGGAGCAGTGGAGAGCAAGAGACACGTCTCTGTCCTCGTGGAGCAGACGAGCCAGTCGGGGAGGCAGGCGGACGGGAAACCAGGACACAGGCATCTCACACGACGAGACACAGGGTGGAAGAAACAGCCGTCACGGCGACCAGCGGAGCGGGCACCTGCTCAAGCGGGAGGACCAGGGACGGGGGCAGGGGGCTTTCAGCGAGCTGCCCCGATTTGCATGGAAGCGAGGGCGTCTCACTTAATTGGTGTTTCTTCCCATTTGATCCAGAAACGCAAGCAAGGGAATTCTCAGGCGAGCTACTAACAGACAGACAAACAAACAGTTAAGCTGACTTGCCGTCGTGGCTGCAGGAATCCCTGGCTGGGAGGGGCCGCCTCCGAGGTTCACGAGTCTGATGCGCCGATGCCGTGTGCACGGAAATGCCCGGGATCTGGAAAAGCGGGCCGCAGTCGCTGGGGAGGCTTCTCTGGAAAACGCACCCGTGGTGTCTCTGGGACTGTTGACCCAACGGAAAGCGAACGTTTCCACAGCTTCTGGACACTGAGCTTATAGGAAAAGATCTTCGAAGCTTCTCCAGCCCGTTCCCCCGCCTGCCAGCGCCGCCGGCCAGCTCTTCCCCGGCCGTGCCCGCTGGTGCCAGAATCCGCTCTCCGTGTCCCTGCCTCTGGGAACCGACAGGCGTGCGCTCGGCGTTTGTACGTGTGACTGAGGGACACGGTGTTTGTCCGTCCCAGCTGACAGCTCCTGCTCGAACCCGTCTGGGTGACAGAAGGGCATGGGGGATGACACCAGAGACTCTTGCTTTTGTCCTTGGAACCCGGGAAGCGCGCCGTTTGTGGGATGCCCGGTCCAGGCGTTTCCCGTGGCAGCTGCCTTCCCAGAACCGCCTCCAGCCTGAACCAGACGAGGCTCGGCACCCGCCAACGCGGCAGCCGGCTGCAAAAACCAGGCCCCGGGATGCCACCGAGACGCTTCTGGAGAGGAGCCCTCACGAGCACCCTTCCCCCATCACAGAAGGGTCCGCGGAACCAGCCCCGACGTGCAAACGGCAGGACAGACAGCCAACGTCTGCTGCTCTCCACCCCCCACACGAGCAGAGCCACACACACACACACACACACACAGGCGGCCAGCGTCCGCCGGGCGACCGCTCCCGTCCACTTAAGACACCAAAAGCAGCAGTAACTCTTGGCGATGCAGATACATTCCTGGTAGCTGAAGAGGTGCAGCCAGAGATTATGTGCCCCAGTGGTCTTGTTTTAAACTCTAAAAGACGGGTCTAGATTTCAAAGGAGCTCCGCTAGAATTCTCTACCCCCGGTGGGCTCTCAGTTCTTCCTGATGTTTGTTCTGCAGGGGCTGAGATTTGCTGGAGTCCGTGGGAGCGAACTTCAAAGTCATCCTGAAATTAAATGGCCAGTTCTTGTGTGTGCGTGTGTGCATGCGTACGTGCGTGCGTGCGTGCGTGCGTGCGTGTGTGTGTGTGTCTAAAGGGAGAAATCTCTCCAGCACCTCACACAGGGCCTGGAACACAATGGATTTTCAATAACTCTTTGTTGACTAAATGAATATACAGAAAAAAACTTAGTAATTTTGGCCCCTGGAAAGTTATACATCGAAAATCTTAGCTAGAACGCCCTTGAATGGTGCCTTGCTTCGAGGCAGAGCCACCACCCTACGCAGGTGACCAGGTTCATCACTGCCCAGCCCATCCCACCCCCAACTGGCTGAATGTGCCCCCCACAATGAGACAGATACTCAGGAGACTAGTATCCGATGAAAAAACTGAGAGAATGTTAAATTTCTCAAAGGTCTAAAACACCGTTTTCAAATAATAGAATGTGATTCCCGATGACAGACAGACGCATTTGACGAGGTAGATAGTACACTTTGTGTTAACCATTTATGTCCCTTTTATGTGTTCCAGAAAAAATAAATAGGTACATCACGTATGTCAAAAATAATCCGATTATGGGTAGCTGCTTCTATAATGAGGCTTAAATACTGCGTATGGGTCATGGGTGACCGAAGTGGGAAAGCAGGTAAAATGTGTCACCTGCATATACTAATGTGGCCCCGCTAATCCCTCAGTGATGGGAAACAGTGTGCACACAATGCTTCTGAATCTGGGCTGATCCATCCACATACCTGCAGGGGTGTCCCCAGGAGATGCCCGCTGGGGTAAGACGTGCCATCTGAGGCCAGGGACCTGGGCCAGGCTGATGGCTCCCCGGGGGATGGGGAGTCCAAATGGGAACACAACCCACATACTCTGGTCTCATTAGCTCTGTGCCCTCACCAACTCTGTTTTGGGTTTAGGACCAAGTAAGTCTTTAAAATGATATGCTTGGAAAATTAGTAGGTTTGAGCAAAAAAAGAAGACTCTTAGTTCCTTCAGTGAGTAAAACTAACATGTGAAAACGGTTATGCCCGCGGAATAAAACCATTTCGTGTGCCACTTTTAGAAAAAGGTCAAATTAATGGTGAGTAATTAGCAGGACGGCAGCCTCGAGGCACGACTCGGCGTAGAGAAACTAAAAAGGCAGAGTTAGGTCAAATGCTGGCGAGTTGGGAATTAATTTTTGAAAAATAACATGTTAGGGAAGAGAACATAATGTTTGGGTTCGATTTCCAGAACTGATTCATTGTACTAAAAATAGTCATTCTTCTTTTTTGACCTGTATAGCCATACAAGGCTAATTCCTGCTATGATTTCTCTTGTACAATTTTCAGATTGAAATAGAGCCTGGACAAAAGGGATGGCGGGCCTCTGTTACGACACGGCATTTAAGATGTGCTTCTTGAAGGTCTAGCAGGAGCGCACACACACCCTTCCTGGCGCTGTCCGCTGAGAAGGCCAAGGGGCAATGGCACCGCCGTAGCAGTGAGCACACTGGTGCCCGGAGCTTGGTTTCTGAGACCATTCTCCCGTGAGCCCGGGCTCCTGGGAGGAATGGCTGATTTTAGCACTGGGATGGGAAATATATAAGATGAGCCAACCTGGTACACCTTGTAGTGACAGAATGTGAGACAGTGCAAAGAGCATGTGCGTGTACATACACGCACGCACACACACACACACACACTCACACACTAATGAGTTAAAGGGCACAGAAGCCAACTGAAAGAACCCCAGTGACCAAAGCATAAACATACTTTGAGCAATAACACAAATAAGGTAGTATCGGAGGAGAACCCGACATATAAAATAAATATCGATGCGTCTGTGTTGATAAGAATAAATGATTGAGTCGCTATCCCTGGGGCTGGCCATGCAAACTCACCCATGCCATCCCAGATAAGACATTAGCGTCCACAGGAGTGAAAAACGCAACCTTCTACCACACTGTAAAAGGCCTCCAAATGATTTAAGATACTTGGCGGAGGAAGTCGAACACCTCGAAGGTCCAGGTATTCAGAGAGCAGTTTGCCAATTCTCTACAGAGATGGAGAGGCTAAGAAGGCACCCTCCAGAGTCTGAATAAACTGCCAACCTTGCCGTTGGTCTGCTCTGTCTCCATGCAGTGAGCACCCCCACCTCCTCACGGCTCTCCTCGGGGCCCCAGGCCGGGGTCTCTGCCCAGCTGTCGGGGTTCTGTCAACACTCGACGTCGCCCCCCGGTTCAAAGCCCCGTGGCGGCATCTCATGCAAGAACGCACACCTAAATGTCTGAGGTGCAGGAGGCACAGTTGTGCCTCAGAGATATTTCTTAATGTGTGTTTCATATACTGGAAGATAACACTCTGTGAATGCAGTTTAAAATGAAAGTGTTCACTGTTCTATTGGCTCATGAGAAAGACATACACATACACCTCATTAGCCAGCATCCCTATTCCCACGACAGGTGCCCACACCCACCCGGTGGAGCATCATGGCACACACACGCACACGTGTGTTAACGGACAGGCGCGTGCGCCCCGTTCCACGCAGGGTCGCAGAGGTCACACGCAGGTGCACGCTGTGGTTACAGTGTCATAATGCTGGTCCTGTGAGCCGTGTGTCGAGACGAGCCCCTGGCATCGAAACAAAATGCCATTCCCCACATCGCCGGTTCCCTAGTCCCCTAAACAACACCGGTGACCAGGATTCACTTTGGGGTGCACTAGGGTGTGTCTGCTCCCTGTGTGGTCCTAATCCTGGAGGTGGGGTCCCTGAGGAGCTGGGACGGCCATCAAACAGTTGCGGTTTCTCCTAGGTTTCTCCCAAGGTGGTGCTGGTGGCCCGCCGTCATCAGGCCGTGATTCGGCCAACGGCAGACGAGCTGCTTCCTCCCCCCGAGTCGCCTCGTGATGGCTGCCAGGTGGGTGGCTGGCAGGAATGATGAAGCTGGGGGTCAGGAACCAGAGCCACCCTGAACTGGTCCATTCCCATGGCAACGACAAGCCACACCAGACTGTCACCTTGACTCCCCCACCCCCAGGTAAGGTTGCCAGATCAAATATAGGACGCCAGAGAAATCTGGATTTTGGCTAAATGATGAAGGATTTTTTTTGGTGTAAGCACATCCCCGAATATTGCATGAGACTTATAAAAAAAAAAAAAGCACTGTTTATCCGAAGTCGAGTGGAACGGGCTGTCTGTACCTTTATCTGCTAACTCCGGCAAGCCTAGCTCCAGAAAAGCTCCTGTGACAGCTCCGTCACCAGGAAACTTGAGGTCTTTCCATAGTTTTGTGTTATTAATCAGTGCCCATAGATATTTTTTTAGACGCGCTTTCTTTATAAAATACGTTACTGCTCTTTTTCTGCCTCTGGCAAATCTTGTCTCATGTGGCTGACAAATAGCACGATGAAATGGTCTTTAGTGTCTTAAGTTTTTTTTTTCCCTAGGAAACGTCAGCACCCCAGGGATCGGCTTGTACGTCGCGTATTCAATTCGCAACAGTCTCCGTGGAACAGAAATATTCCAAAAGCGCAGATCTGGCCTTTAGAGCCTTTCCCTAAACCGCTGACTTTTTTGAATGCGCACGTTCGACTAAGAGCATCCCTAGAAAATCAATTCATGTTGCAAATCATATTATTACTTCTCACCTAGTACTGCTCAGTGGCTCTTCCAGAAAGCTACAGAGGATTTTCACAGTCTCAACTACTCTTAAAAACAAAAAAATCTGTTTTCTATTATGAAAAAAATAACCTAAAAATAGTCCCACAGACCACAAGGACAAAGCCATCCATATGAGCGCTCCGAAGAGCTCAGATGCCTATAGATTTTATCACTTTCCAACAGTTCCGACGAGTTCTGAAATTTAAGAAAGTCGTGTCGATTTGGCAGATAAAACTCATGGAAAGATTTAATTTAGTCATTAATATTTTGCTTATTTTATGTTATTCTTTTGCATCAGATCAAAATGTGTTAAAGTAAACAAAGTGTGTTATAACGCATTAAAAGCTTTTTTTTAAAAAAAGTTTCATTAAAATGTTTCTACCAATAATCCATGCATAAAACCAAAATGTAGATAAACTAGCCATTACTATAGAAAAATACCCGGCAATCGAGGAAAAAAATATAAATAAACCACAAAAGCACATCTCTAGACATGAAATCGCTGGTATGTGTTTGAAAAATACCTTTTTTCACCCGTAAAAAAATACCTTTCAACAGGTGCAAACGACACCCGTCATCGAGAGTGACACATCAAAATTGGTTTGCGTTTCATCCTTCTAAGAATAAAGATTTCGCTTGCATGAGGTTAAAGTTAGCATTGAAATAGAGACAAAACGTGAAGGGAAGCACATGACTGTAGGACACGTGATTTTAAAAAAACTTCAGCCGCTGAAAAATCAAGAAGAAGCAAAACGAGACACAGACCTTTGAGGCAGCACTGCTCTTCGGGGTCCAGGGGGCTCCGTTGGCGAGAGAGGCGCTGACGACTTCATACGCTCCTCCCTGGTCCCTCGCCCCGGCCTGCTGCCCCGCCGGCGCTGAGCTGCTCCCCAAGGTCACCCCTGCGACAGAAAGAAAACAGCCCCGTTCTTCATTCGAGTCAGGAAGAAGCTTACAACATAAACAACTCGGTGAAAAGCCGAGCACCATGATCCGTTCGAGCACAATACGTGTGCCAAGCGACAAACTCTCTGTCAACCTCACCGCAACGCAGAGAAAACTAAAGAAAAGCTAAAATTTCTCCTTCAGGACGTAACGGCATGGGCTGGGTGATCATCAGAGTCAATGGGTGTCATTTCGTCCTTCCATGAGCAACCCAAATGCACAAGCAGTGACTCTTTGCTTGAGGTCACCTGCCTATGACACGTCTCAAGGCTGGAGCTGCATTGGGACGGGTGCGTTTGTTTGCTCGAATCTCAGTGAGCAGGGGGCGCATGACACCAGCCCTCCCTGGCCCGCTCGCTCACGGAGCCTCGTGGTCTCGGCTTCGGTGAGTGGGTCTACAGGCAGAATGAATTTGCCAGTTCGGACGGACGAGACTGGTTTACGAAAGAATGAAGTCATTCGATGCATACGATGATACGATCTTGTCCTGTCTGCCCAGCCTGACACTATCCTGACACGGGTCCAACTTAGCCCAGTTTCCATCCACGATCCCGAGGGAAGGTGTCACGTTCTTCCCTTCTGCAGAGCGTAGCACTGTCTTAACAAATGCCGTGACTTCTCCAGGCTCCCTCTGCTAGGAGGTCACGCTGCTGCTATTCGATGCGACCACAGTACGTCCCTCAAGGTGAGGGGTGGGGGGTGGGGGCGGCTCCCCTCACGCGTTGCCCCCATTTCTTCGACCAGGACTCGTAATTTTCAGACCCGAGTCAGAATAGCAAGCACAGTTTTAAGTTACGAAGGAGTTCACATTTATTGGGCACAAATGGTATTGACATTTTAATCCTAGACATTTTACAGGTCCCCAAACGCTTGTCAGCCCACCCCGTCCTATCCTTGCCGACGTGGACGTCTGCTGTTACAGTCAGGTCACAACAGAATCGCTGCTCGAGTCATCGACTGTCGGACGTGGAACAGAATGCTCTCTGGAACATTCTCAAGCTGGTCACAAAGCATTTAGGGCTCCCAGGTGTTGAGAACCAAAGAAATAGGGATGAAGCAAGAGCCGGGAAGATGGCCAGGGGCAGAGGGAGTGAGCTGGGCCCCGCAGCCACGTGGGGAGGTGAGAGAGAGAAGGACCGAGAACACAGGTAGGCAAGGACCGGAGGATTGTGGTCCTCAGGGCTGGGATGGGCTGAGTCTTCAGGGCTGAACCCGCATCCTGGGGATGAGGAGGGTCCCGGCCATGCGAGCAGAGAGGGACGGCTCCAGGGAGTGACGGCTGCGGACACTGGCGGAGGGCTGGCTGGAGGTGGAAGGAACGGGCCATCTGAGTGGAGGGCATCAGGAGTCCTCATGGTGGCTGCAGAGGGACAGTCACTTGCAGCATGGACATGGTGACTAAATGAACCTCGCCCGGCAGCTTCACTTTGTGCCCTCCTGTGTGCTCCAAGAGGGTGTGGCCTCACCCGAGCAGGGGCCTTGTGGGGAGACACACACCCCAGCGGCAGAACCAGCCTCACCGCGGGACCCTGAGCCGAGAGTTCACACACTCACTCATTCGTTCCTTCATCCTCTTACTCAGCAGCTACCTCCTAACTGCCTTTATGGTGACGGGCGGTCCAGGCCTGGCGTCATCCATGCAAAAGGCCCGTTCTTTCTACTGCAGGCCAGCATCCCCCGCGTCGCCGGGAGCCAGTCCCTCTGCCAGCACTGCTGGGACCCTCACCTCCTAAACACAGCCTCAGCCCAGAAGACTCGGCCCTCTCCGTCCTGTCCGCCCCAGAGAGGACACAGGTAGCACTGCTCCCCACCCCCGACTCACACGTGGTCTGCTGTTGGGAGAGATTGACAGCGGACAAATGAGACCATGCCAGAGAATGGCCAGGGCCCCTGCGAAACAGCGGGGCCCTGGGGACTGTTTGTGCTGTCCTTGTAACTCTCCTGTCAATCAAAAAGGATTTTGAAATAAAAAGTTAATGAGAAAAACGCGGTGATGGTGGAGAGGTGAGGTGGGGTGCTGAGGGGAGAGGGGGGCCAGGCCGGGAAAGACCTCGATCCTGGTGGGACGGGGAGCGTGGAAGCCGAGGTGTGGAGGGCAGCCCCGCCCGGCCCCACACGGAGCCCCGGGAGGGGTGTCTGCAGAGGGACGAGGTAGGATGCTTCCCCCTGGCCTTAAAATGAGGCAGAGCATGGGGAGGCCGAGGGAGGTGACGCACGGAAGCCCAGAGAACACCAGGTGGCTTCGTCAGCGTCGCGCCCTAAGCATCGCCAGGACCCAGGCCCCTCCCCTTGCTCAGGACCCTCAGTGAGATGCGCGTGTTGGAATTTGCTGAAGCAACGTTCCGGCCCAGGCGTGCAGCGAGCGTCTGCAGAGCTGGACCAGACGGTGCAATTAGCTCAGCTTCTCTTAAGAACAGCTGGTACCTCGTCCGAGCTGGATTAAGGAGGCTTTGAAATGCCAGAAATTAGGGAGGAAACACTAAGGAGCCATGTGAACTGTCCCCTCCATCAAGGAAATCCATGTCATGTGCCAAGTTGTCACAGCCCTTATTTTGATCTCTTGCAAAGTCAGGGAGAACTATGGCGGTGACGGCAAGCCTCTTAAACTTTCTTCTACGTAAACAAACCAATGCGATCGTAAGCTACTCCTGGCAGTTCTGTCAGTTAAGCTCCCACCACCAGTGAACTGTTCATCTGACCAGTTCATCCCAAGCCCAGGCGTGTAGGGCCCGTGAAACGGGGCTGAGGAGGCGGCGTCCAGCAGGAGTCCTCCATCACCCCCCACCCACCACAGCGGGGAGGCCGGGCGGGTCTCCGTGAATAGTCCAGCCACGATGCTCAAGGCCTGGAAGATTTTCGCCCAGCTCTCAGGAATTGGGGGAAAAGTCTTTGCATTGAATAGCTCTCGTTGAGAAGCTGTGTGTCTTAGAAGGAAGGGGGCGGTGCCTCGGGCTCCATGTCGCCTGGTCCATCCGTGAAGATGCCTCTGCCGGCGGGGGGGAGGGGGGTATACGAGGCAGCGACGCCGACGCCGTGCCCTTGGCTTTGTGGAAGCTGCAGGGGCCTTGGAGGGGCCTCCTGCTTGATAACCAGGCTGCGGCTGCACAAACCACATACAAAGACTACGCTCAGCCCTCGGGACCTTTCCCGGCAGAGAAAGATACAATGATTTCCCCTCCAGAAGGCAAAAATGTTCCAACCCTTTTCCCCTACATCTCCAGCCTCTTCGTGCAAAAAAAAAAGCGCTTGCTGGTTGGAGTCCTTTCTTCCAAGGAGCTTTAGTTCCAAGTATCCCAAGGAGAATGTGGAGGCAGACTGCGCCAGCCCTTGGAGAAAGTTGTGCAACTTTCTTAAGCAACCGAGTCACTGCGCTGTTTTGCTGAGCACGGCATTTGCGATCTAGGTTGGTGGGTGATGAAGTCATCGTGCGGCTTTTTAATGGGTTACGCAATGCCTCCCCCACCCACCCCGCCCCGACCCCCATCAGCAGTATCCACAGTCAGAAGACTGTGTCTTAGGAGCCTTTCTTAGGTATTTACACACTGGTATTTGAAATGATGCAAATCAAACATTTTATTGGTGCTGCACGGAGAGGCACTAAATCACACACAGCTGTGAGATATCAGAATGCATTTTATGGAGTGATCTTGTTGACAAACCGTAAAAGGGTCTTGAATGATGGGTACAGTCAAGCCGTAAAAACGTGGGGGGGGGGGTGGGAAATAGGACCTTCTATAAAACAGACAGCTCGCACATATCTTGTTTCTCATAATATGGGGGCATCAGCAAAACTTAGTCGCCTCAATAGGAAATGTGAAGAGCTGATACCGAGGAGGGAATGCCAGGTTTTTTGTGGCTAAGGAACCCGATCCTCTGATGGTCATTTTCATGAAATGGCCAGTTGGCTTCAGCCTTGTCGTGCAAAGGGCACACAGCTAGGTTGGTCTCTAGCACGATTTTCTCCCGTCACTGTCGGCTCTGTGTTCTCCTGGAGCGCGTGTGTGCCCGCAGCCCTCGTCCCCTCTGAGCTCGTCATCCTCAGTGTCATTACAGCGGGTCAAGAGGGATATTTTGGACCCAGCTCCTTAGGTGAGAATGTTTGTCACAGTGGCTTCTAACGTTTTGGAAAAGGCAACGATGAAGATACCCCCCCAGTGACTCCAGACACCCCCGTGAGATTCACCCAGAGCCTGGCAGCCGAGTCCTGCCCCATCCCTGCTCCGGCCACCCCTCTTTCTCCCAGATTACTACGTGAGGTTCAGACCACCCTGATGCCACCGCAGGGCTCTGACACAGTGGACCATGGGCTTCATGGAGCCACCAGGCCTGACCCTGGCCCTGACTCCTCTTATACTTCCTGCCTGGTCCACGTGTGCATCTGAGATCCCTCCCTCCACAAGATAGAAACACGTTCTCTCCCCCACCCCCATGATTCTCCTCAAGTTCAAGGTGCTCCAATGAGTTGTCAATGCGGTCAAAGGCTTTCAAAAAGCTTAACACAGGAGAATCAGGCTAGGATGCCAGCCTCTAAGCTCCCAGCCTGCCACGCGGTGTGTGTGTCTAGACAAACTGCACTCATGGCATCTCCATGCCAACTGCATGCTGACCACTGGGAAATGCCAGGGCCTTGGCTGCAGGTGGGTGTCCACTTACGCCGGCCAGTGGGCCAGTGGGCCAAGAAAGGATGACTCATCCAGGTGACACTTAAACGCCATCCCTGGAGTTCTGCCTTTAAAAGGGAAATCATTCTCAACACCTCCATGAACCCGAGAGAGGAGAATCCATCTACCAAGAGTCGAATTAAGACAAATAGTCTTTGAAAGCCCAGCAGGGGATGGGGAGAGGAGGTCGAGGCAGCCATTATGAGCTGCAAAAGAAGCTGAGGACAAGATCCTGGAAACTCACACGTCACTTTCCTCAGCCCCAAACAGCCGAGAACTGAAGGACATCTTACAGACCCGACTGAGAGGTCCCTGGTCAGGGCAATATGGCGGCAATGCTCCCCTAAGAAGAAAAACACTTCTTTACTTCAGATGCATAATCCAATACATTCTTAATCCAATAACAACGTCATTCTCTCATCTCCTCTCTCCCTGGGCGGAAATTAGGGATGCGATTTTAAAATGCCATAGCCCGGGATGCTCAAAAAAACAATGGCAAAAAATTAATCAGAAAAGAGTAATTTGACAGCGAGAAAACCTGAAAAACACACTCCTTCAGCCAGACGATCAAGGTCAACATCAACAGCGATAAGTCGTTTTATTGGAATGTACCCTTCAGAGGATGTGATGAAAATAATAACTCAGCTCTGTAATCTTACTTCCCCAAACCTGTAACCCTAGTCTAATCTCAAGACAGATGCCCCGAGAGGTGCATCTTACGATACACCCGACCTGCACTCCTTCTGACTGTCATCAAAGAAAGTCTGAAAAACAGTCACAGCCCAGAGGAGACTCAAGAGATATATATGATGAGGAAATGGGACATGGGATCGTGGATGGGACTGAGGAAGAGAAAAAGGACCTTAGGTAAAAAGTAAGAAAATCTGAACAAAGTGTGAACTTTAGTTATTGATAGTAAGTCAATATTGTTTCGTTAATTGTAAAAAAAAACGCACAAAACTAACTTAAAACGTGAAAACTGGGAACTGAATGTCAGGGACACGAAAATCTGCACTATCGTCTCGATTTTACGTTCAATCTAAAACTTTCCTCTAGGTCTCTGAATAAGATGTTTAAAAATGTAATCTGCCTCTTGCGAGAATAATGCCAGTCAGTGCTTCAGGACTCAGAGCCGTGTGGCTGTCACCAAGGGCTCCGGGCGTCAGCACATTGGAGAGCTGGCCCTTCCTCTCTCTTCCTAACATGGCTATTTGTTCAGATGGAGGAAAAATGCAGTAACTCGTCAAGCAAAGCATCAGTAATTAATGGCCGAGGTTTCCTAGAGTGTCCAAGGTGGGGACGTGTGAAAATAGCCATCGAAAGGCCCCTCTGAGGCCTCCAGAGTACTCTACGGAGAACGTAGACACAACATTGTGATAAAAACTGAACATTCTCTGAATTGACTGGCTAAAAGGCCCTGGGAGAGTATAGAAGTGAAAAGGACACCCTGCCACTTGGTTTTAGGAAAGTGACGCCAAACGATTGTCACATAAATTCTTTGAGGAAAGGGTGGAGAAGCAGAGGCAGATTCTCCCGGAGCCCAGGCTTGTAGCCGTCCACACTGGCGGGCTGCGTTTGCGAGGCGTAGGGGGCTGGAAGGGACGTGGCACAGCGCTTCCCGCATCCAGCACGGGCCCCACACGGACACTCGTGGGCGAGTTCTCGCTTTCCTTGCCACTCAGATCCTTCACGGGTCCAGGAAGGTACGGGGTCACCGTCCACACAGAGGGCTGGCAAGAGGATCCAGTGAGATCACCATGCAGGGCACACGTGGACGTCACTTAGCTTTTTTGTTTTGTGTGTGTGCTTGTTAAAAATTAGTCTTTGCAAAGCAATACATCCAAACGCTCTTGCGTGTTTCCTCTGAGTGCTGGGACTACGAATTCATTCTGTTTTTCTTCTTTATGCTTGTATGCATGTCTGATTTTTCTATAATTAGCCATATAATTTTTAGATTGGAGAAACGCATCATGGATAAAAAATAACCTTTAAAAAAAATCCATCGACCGGGTTCACGATGACATACCAACCAACGGAACGTGTCATTTTCTTACTGGCTTTTCTGCTGTCACAGATACAGAATCTAGGGCACGCTGGAGGACAGAGTGCGTTTGGAAAATAAAGGGAATCGGGTACTTTAGAACGATTACAATTTTGAAAAGATGTTTTATGTGTCCTTTCCAAATGCAAAGAAAGCTCGTTCTAGCGTCTCCTAAATGCTTTCAATGGCTTCATCTCCCAAGCACAAGTTGTCCCCGTGATACATTAAATAACTTCTCATGCACAGAGTGTCTCCCATCTGTGGGAGCAAAGTCATTTACAACCGTAACCTGTATTACCGCACCCCAGTGCTGGTCAGGGGGAGGTGACGCCAGCGTCATTTCATAATTGGTGAGACAGAACTAGAGTGACACATGTTATCCTGATGGTGTCCCAAAATCAGCGGCAGAATTCATGGTAAAACCCGATCCCCTTGCATTTCAAACGCACTAATTCACTGTGTCCTTTATCATGGGGACAAACACACACGCTGTTGGGGTTCGTTTGGAAGACTTCTGGAGGCAGGGAGGCAGGCGGCCTCAGAAGCTTCCAAAGTTCACCAAGAAACGATCGAAGGGAAAAAATGGAACCAGCCGTTACAATCTCCACCCCAGCAGCACTGTTTAGAAGTTACCAGCGAAAGGACAAGAAGGGACACGAGTTTATATCCCATCCACTATTGTACAGGGACGAAACGGAATTAAACCAGGAAAGAGCAGTCCTTTGGCCTCTGCTCCAAAGACCCACCCAGGTCCCCCCAGGGCATTCCTCTCTCGTCCTTCCCACCACCGACCGACCGCCTCCCGATGAAACACGAGAGAGTCTGGCAGCTCTCGACGGTTCTGCTTTTCTTCCTCTTCTCCCACCGGCTCTTGCCTCTCTCCACTCATCCTCCTCTCTCTGGCCTCTTTCCCTCCTTGGGGGACTTGAACGCGCCCCCTCCCCCGCCAAGTCTTAGCTCTTGGCCCTCTTCCCTCTCTATTCTTACGGTCCCCCAGAGAACTCATTAATTTTTCAGCGGATGTTGCCCAAATCAATATTTTTCCATCTGGCCCATTCACTCAAGCGCAGCCCGTATCGCGCTGTCTACGGGACGTTTCACTTCCATGTCTCGTTAGCACCATCGCCTCCGATGCGGCGTGTTTGAAAGTCAGGGGTCGCATCTCCGTCCCCCCAGTCAGGAGAGCAGTGGCCGTGTCCTCCCATCGTCCGCCTCTCTCCAGTGCCATCGTCATTCCCCGCTCCTTAAGGCACACGGGGCCGGGGACAGTCCTTTTTATGGGTCACAGTCAACAGCTACAGTTGGGTGTTTTGAGCTTCGTTTTTGCTTTCTTTTGTCTTCCAAAGGCGCTCCTCCTTCTTAACTAAATCCTTCTAGATGGCCTCGTCATCGTCATCATCGGCGGGTTCCCCCCATCCCACCCCCACAGGAGAGGAGCATTTAACAGGAGCGAGGCTCTGTGGCAGGGCTTTCCACCGAGACGATGCCAACAAGTCCATCCCAAGGCCGCGGAAAGCTTGGCGGGTTCTGGGGACAGAAAGGCAGCCGTTGGGGTGCGAGGCGCACGGGGGGGCTGAGGAGGCCTGGACCACGGCCGGCCTGCCAGGCACACTTTGGGTCCCCTCTGCGCGCAGTGACAGGGCGTTCTAGAGTTTTCGAGCGGTGATATCTGGTTCAGATGGGAGACGCTCTCTGCTTGAGGATGGAGCGTGGGAAGGGGGGATGAGAAGCACGGGGCGGCATGCTGTGCTGGGCATAGGGGAACGTCATCAACAAGCATTTATGGACCACAGTGGGGACGCCGGGTGAAGGCTGCCGGGCCCCAAGCCCCCTTCTCACCCCTCGTAAGCTTAACGTGTTCGCACCTCGCAGCCACCCCTAGGATGTCCATCCCCCTTTAACAAGCGAGGAAACTGAGGCACGGAGAAATGAAGCAGCTTGTCCACAGCCAAACGCATCGTGAAGCCGGCAGGTCAGCCCACACGGCCAAGTTCGAGGGTCCGTGCTCTGGCCGCAGGACGGGCGTGGGTGACAGTCACTCTGGCTGCAGGACGGGCGTGGGTGACAGTCACTCTGGCCAGCAGGCAGCTGTGACCAGACCCGAACGCCCTCCCGTGCCCAGCCACCGATCGCTCTGCCTAGCTCACTCCGCTGTGACCACGCTGACACGCCTTTGACCCCTGCCACGTGCCCATCTCCCGCCCTCCCCACGCTCTTGGCGTTTGCTGTTCCCTCCGCCGAGGAGACTCTGCTCCCCACCCTTTCTTCGTGTGACCCCAATTTCATGACTCACGTCTCGGCTCCCACGTGGCCGGGCCCGAGAGGCTCCCCGAGGGAAGCGCCCCTCCCCCAGCCCCCGTTTCTCCCCAGCCCATCACTGGTCCCTCCGTTCACAGCATTTATCAGAACCGGAACTCGTTTTATCCGCCCCCTTGTCTGCCTCCATCACCCCGCCCCCAACCTAAGGGGCACCGTCTGTCAAGTCCACGGCCACTGCCACCTGTGCAAACAGGTGTCTGGTGAATGAACGATCATGAACAAATGAAAAGCTTCCACAGCTGGTGACGGCAACGACCGAGGGACGGGGGCCAGGGCTCTCGTCTCTGGTCTGGGAAGCTCTGACAGGTGATTTTTAGCTCACCCAGACATGCCTGGTCACCTGCACAGAACCAAACCCACACAAGCCTCATGCACATAAAAGCCAGTATTCGAGTTTACTTGTCATTAATGAGAAAGAACTGCCAAGTCCACCAGAACCCTCTCGGCTGAGGCATGTTGCTCA
The DNA here is from genome assembly GCA_004027375.1 of Macroglossus sobrinus. NCBI lineage: Eukaryota > Metazoa > Chordata > Mammalia > Chiroptera > Pteropodidae > Macroglossus > Macroglossus sobrinus. Next base: position 26,908 of record PVKZ01005906.1, on the reverse strand, counting down.
TTATCTTCCCAGCAGGAAATCTTTTCGGAAAAGCCAAATTAACATCAGAGCGGAGGACTAAGGGGCCGTAATAGGAATTGTCATCGAGGCAGCTCGATCGATCGTCCCTTCCACTGCTGCGGCCGAGGCGGAGCTACCCCTCAGGGAGAGCGCGCTGCACCCCATCACCCAAGCTGCACCCCATCACCCAAGTGAGCGCACGGGCGGATGGGATGAACTTGACCACATTTCCTAAAAGCGAGCTCTCACACTCTTGGTTATGAACTCAGAATGGAGCTGAGCCTCCTGACACCACTTAGAAGACGCCACCTTTATGAGGAAAAACGCACTTTGAGCTTTAACTCAGGGTACAGTTTACAGACCTGAAACCCCCTGTGTGTGCATGAGGACATTCATTCAGGATTCCAAAACGCCACGCCAGGGGGACACATCGTACACCCCGTGCCTCTGCCGCAGGAAGGCCCCCTTCCTCCCTCCTCCACCCGCTGGGCACCCCATCGGAGGGACCCTCCGGCTTGGGCAGAAGGCGGGGGTGTGACAGGGCAAGACTGGGAGTCTCGGCTTCGAGCTGGGACCTGAGGCGAAGTGAGGATGGGGGAGCTCGTTAGGGAATGCCCGCCTCCATCCGATGGCCGAGGGTCAGGCGTGGCCAGCGGGGGGTGGGTGTCGCTGTGACTTGCACAACTTTGAATTTTCTCGTTGTTGACTTTGCCCACTGAATTTGGGGGACCCCAAACGGGAATCCTAATTGAAATAGTCAAACAGGATATTGCGACAGAGGATTAGAGACCCGAGCCCAGAGAAGTTTTCATTCTATGCGATTTGACGAATATGTATGAGGCCGACAGAATGGGCTAGGGGAATTTTGAACATTTTTGATTAGAAATACGTTTCTTCTCAGTTTTCGAAACTGAGCAATGTGCTTCAATGTCTCTAAAACCTTGCTTCGTCCCACACAGATAACCACCCCCCAAAAAAAGTGTAAAATTGTTCAGTTTAGGAACTGTTCAGTAACTTCCTGTCAATAATACGCAGCTTGATTCTGACCTGGTCCCGTGGACAGCTCACCTAGCCACACCCACACCGGCCAGCAAGCATCTCGTGGGCACCGTGCACTTGTGGGCCGTGTCACTGCTCTGGCCGAGAACTCCCACTAACGAGTCACTAATCCTTCTAAATGGACTTTGCATTCTCTGTAGCACTAGCACCGATGTGTCACCTGAGAGCCACCCCTGTGGGAGGGGGGTGGGCAGCATGGAGAGCTCGCTCCCCCTTTCTCTCTTTCGGCTCCTGGCTGCACACCAGGACAGCACAGCTGAACCCACGAGAGGAGGCACTGCTCCCCACGGCCTCCCCCACGATGAAAGCGGGCGGCAGGGGTGATGGGGAGGGGTCAAAAACCCCCACTCCATCCCGCCCCACTCCCCGTCTTTGCTAGATCCAAAACGTGACTGTTCTCTGTTCATTCAGCAGTGGCCGGGCCCCGGCAGACTAACCGACCACTCAGTAGCCAATCATCAAAAAGAAAAAGCCTTATAAAAAGTAGTTGGCCCTTTCTAAAGAAAAAAACATATTTCTTCGTTGTTCGCGAGCATCTGACGTTGAACTTTTTCGTATTTTTATCAGTTATTTTCATTTTTCTCACTTGGGGATTATCTATTCGAATCTATTGCCCTTTTTTTTTTGTTCCAATTTGTTCTAATTTATTTATGTAAAATTTTATGTGCTAAGAACATTAAACAGGCTTATCTCTAAGAAAAAACAACTGCTGAGTTCACCGGAATCCTCCCCAAAGCGTGGAGGCGGGCCTCACACAGTCAGTGGGGGCATCTCTTCTACCGTTCAGAAGTGGGGTGTACGTGTGGGGACAACAGCCAACAGCATTTCAGGGTTCCATGTAATCAAGGTCACCTTCAAGCTCTGCCTTTCACCAAAGGTGGGAGCTTTCTGCAATGAAGTTCATGGTTGAGGAAGTGAAAGGAGACGTGGGAAGAAGGCCTCTGGCTGAACTTCTGGCTCAGTTAGAAGCCGCCATTACCGAGGGAAGGAGAGAAAGGAAGAGAGCTTTCTCTGAGGGCCGACTTCCTGCCGGCTCCCACGCTGTGTGTCCTTTCCCGCAGCTGAACTTGACCCTGCCCTCGGGGAGCATAACATCTAGTGGAGAGGCCTGAAAGGGTCAGAGCCTGTCAGAGCCCTCAGACCTGAGCTAGAAGATCGATCACAGGAGAGACGGATGAGGAAGTCTTCGCAACAGGGGTGCCAGTTATCCCAGCTTCGAACGGGCAGGATGTGGGTGTTGGCATGTTGCCGGGAGGGGACACCTGCATGAGAGGGGAGGGGGACGGTGGCTTCTTAGACACTGTCCTAACAGAACAGGGGCTTTCATTCTATGGAAGGGCTGGCGTTTCCTTCATCTCTCTCCCACGTGGCCTTTCAAACTCACACGACCTTCATCCCTGAGGAATCTTCTTTGATGGTCACTGTTTACGAGAACAAACAAGATATTGGGATCTATGCAGAGCTTCCAGATTTAGCGAACAAAAATGTGACTCCCAGGGCAATCGGAATTTCAGATAAACAACAAATGATTTTTTTTTTTTCAGTACAAGTCTGTCCCAGGCAATATTGGGGGACATACTTATACTAAAAAATGATTTGATGTTGATCTGAGATTCAGATCGGACTATTCTCTGCTTTATCGGGCGGTCCCAGAGCCAGGCTTCTCCGAAGAGGCTACTGGCTGACGAGGCCGAAAAAAGTCCATCGGTTCTAGTTTCAGAACCGGAAGTTGCCATGAGAAGGCCTGAAACGTAATTATCCTCAGTGGATTTAGAGCATACGGCAATATTCTCTGCGGTACAGAATTCGAGACCAAATAACCCGGTGACACGTTTCAAAGGGGAGAAGAGATTGTAAGCTCACTTGAGAACACCCCCCTTAAGTACCTGGGTCCTCTCAGTCCCCCCAACTTGTCTAACCCAGAAGACATATCCGTTCACAGCAGAGTTTCATTCGGGGGTCCACGTGACCCCAGCCATCACTGACACACATGTTTGGCATGGAAGGAAAGCCAAGAGCCGTCTCACAAATATTCCAAAACTGAATTTATATCTGTGAACACATGGTTTATATACAGAAGTGATACCCAGAGAGATGTGCAGCTCCCCAGTAATAACCCGGCTCAACCACACGTGGCGCCTGCAGTGGACTGCAGTACTAGAATTCTGTGCTTTTTAAACGTGGGCAAGAAAGCTAAGCTCGTGAGGGTTCGTGGCCAGAGACGCCTGTTTTCGTATGCAACTGTCATGCACAACAAGAATACGGAGATATCAACTCAAACCTAATATCTGCATAAGCCCTTCTACAAAGAGGAAGCCCCTCTCGAAAGCTCCACCTTTAGAATAAAATGATCAAGGATGGTAACTCGGATTTTAATAAACTTTAAAAAATTCTCGATATCTCCCCAACCTAGGAAAACCAGGTGACTTGTAAATGTATACCAATGCGTGTACTAACATGTCTGCCTGTGTTTGTGGAGGGAGCGGTGGGCAGGTTGCCAGCAACAGGCCTGGGTGAGTTTCTAAATTCTGACATATCTCTAGAATCTCATAATTCTTTATGCTCTCCATATTTTACTGGCGATTATACATGCAAAGGACATTTCCATTTCGAGTTTTCATCATTCACTTTTTTAAAAGTCAGGTTTTCATGGGAAAAAAAAAATCATGTTTAGTGCCGAGAACAAACTGGTTGGCTCTTCAAAAAACTAGCTCTGTGAGATTCGTCTTCGGGGAGGAAACGCTTTGGTGAGAATCAGGTCTCCCAAGAATGTCATTTGCCAAGGGAATGCCGGTGACATTGACCACGGCCAAGCTTTAGGTAACCATGGCTAAAAAAAAAAAAAAAAAAAAGGGGGGGGGGAGAAAAAGGAATACTCAGAAAAGATATTCAATCAATGAAATTCTAAATCTATGCTCTTTTTCTTTTGGAGAGGTGGTGGAAATTTTTCACGTATTTATATGAAAACTCGCCTTGTGCCAGGAATCCACAGTAAACACAGAAAGAAGATCTGTCTCGTGAGATATCTTGTCAGACTTCCAACAGCAATGCACACACAAAGAGAAAGATAGTTTTAGAGGTAGATAATACTTTAAATCCTGTCTAAAGAATACATCAAACTATATGAGGTAGGGAGCAAAAAATTTACTAACAAGAAAATGTATAGTTGTAAGTGTGTTTATTATCAAGAGATATGGATATAAATGAACTCAGTGTTAAACTAGGGGGAAAAAAACCCAGAACATTGAAAATGAAGAGGAAGAAGTTAAAAATAAAAGCAGACATTATTAAATGAGAAGTCCTAAATAAACGCAATAGATTTGATTAATAAATCCAAGAAAATTCTCAGACAGACCAAATATATATATCAAACTCTGATAAATCCAAACAAGAAGAAAAATAAATTGTAAATAACAAGAAATGGGTAGAGGTATAAAATTTAAATTACAGTTAAGTTACAACTACAAATAATTAAAAAATAACATACTAATAAATCTGAAAATATGGATAAAATGGATAATATAAGAGATTTTCCAGGAAATGATGTAACCCAACTTAGCTCAATGAGAAACAACGAAACCGATGAACATGTAAGGAGTCAAAAAATCTATGAGAGATTTATGTCCCAAAGAGACAGAAGCCAGACCCAGACATTGTTAAGGGAGAGTTTTTAAAATCCCCCAAAGAGAGATTATTCTCATTTCTTCTCACTGTCCCAAAAAGCACAGGCACACAAACAGGACAAAGGAAACTTCCTGATGATGGTTGATGGCTGGAATGGCCCTAGCATTTCGCCCTCCCTCTACCTGAGCCCCAGTGAGCCCTAAGCATTGGGGCTCAGGTGTGGCTTTGGGGCTTCCCTGTCGGGAGGTGGAATCTACTTCCCCTCGCCTTGATGCTGGGTTTACCTACCTGACTTGACAACGAAATGTCAGCAGGTGAGATCCAAGCAGAGGCTTGAACGTTAGGGCTCGTTGGTCCTGGTACCCAGTTACCCTGCCCCATGAGAAGGTACCTGGGCCAGCCTGCTGAGAGGCATGTGGACCGGAGCCCAGTTACCCCATCAGTAACCAGTGGACCCACAAACACAGGAGTAAGCCTCACTGAGACCAGAGCTGCTTGATGAGAATCACCGACTCAGAGCAATGAGTTAAAAAAATTGTTTTATTATTTTAAGCCATTGAATCTGGGGCTGACTTACGAAGCAGTATTATTATGTCAATAAACAACAGACATAAATCCACTTTGAGACTGCTGAAACCCCAATAATAAATTTAAAATGTGAATTCAAATATTCTTCATGGAGAGGTGAACAATCTTAATTAGAATACTAGGAAATTAAATTCAGCAACATATTAAAAATATAATACACTTTGACACCGCTGGATGTGTCCCAAAAACGTAAGGATGTTTTGATACTGGGAAATCCATCACTGCGTAATTATATCAATAAGTCAAGAAATATTTATATCAGTAGTTCTAAGGATTAAGAAGGAAGGAAAAAGAAACGGTGCCTCCATAAGTGCCTAAAAGACAGTGAATAAAATTCAATATGCAGTGCCGATTTTTAAAGATTCCTATATGAAAACTAGAAATAGATTCTTCCTTAAAATAATGAGCTTGCATCTTAAATCTACCTTCAATATCATAATCAATAGGAAAACAAGGGGCCTTCACATTGAAGAACAAAACAAAAGGAGGATGCCTTATGCTTGCTCAAGTTTCTAAAACCATGCTTCACGTGTGAGACTGCAAGAAAGCAATAAAAAAAGAATTCAGAGAAATAAATGTTGGAAAAGAGAAATTATAGGTGATATGATTAGTCACCTAGGAAACCCAAGAAAACCAACTGAACAGCTACTAAGAACCACAAGATAATCTAATAAACAGGTTAGTTCCAGAAGGTGTATATATGAATTAATACAAAAAATACTATTACTAAAATAAAATTGGATCCCATTTATAATGACAAGAAAAAAGTAACGAGGGGGAAAAAAAAACACCTAAAAATGCTTAGTAAGAAATGGATGATAATGCTGTTCATCCAAAATTATGTCTCACAACAGGGAAGTGCCATACTATATACATAGCTCTTAACAGACCAGCAAGAGAAGGCAAATATCTCAACAACAAAATGAACGAAGGATGTGAACTGACAATTTAAAAAAAGAATGACAAATTATTGATAAATACAAGAGGAAAAATTCAACTGTGTTAGTACTTAAAGAGGCTGTCCTCCCAACTCCCCTGCCCCCAGCCTTGTCCTTGCTTCTGTGGCCAGAACTCACTCCTGCCCTCCATACCCACACACATACACACCCAGCAGGGAGGACACAGTGATGTATATGATAGAAGAAATTGGGAGGGGGCACTGGGGATTGTGCTCAGGTCCCTGTGCTTCTCCTGCTCCTTCCTTCTGGTCTGCTCTCTGCCACGCGTGAAAGGTAGTGACCCACTGAGGCAGGATCCCGTATGGTCCTACAAGACAGCTGACTCTCAAATCTTGCTGGAAGTGAATCGGCAAGCCCACTCAGCCACACACCGAAAGCCAGATCCTCCCATCAGCTTCCTGGTAATCACGGATAGTTTGATCTCTGACGTTTAGCCTCCTGAGTGATCAAGTCATTCCAAATTTAAGAGGAAAAGAGTGGTTCGTATTAGACTCCTAAAACCCCAACAATAAACTTAAAATGTGAATTAAAATATTGTAACCTAGAGAATTGGCAGAGAACATGTGATGGCAATTGACAATGATGACGCCCCTGGCTGGCAATAAAGAGGCTTCGGAAAAGCAGGCAGGAATAAACGTACATAAATAAACGTAGCTTCTGGAAGGCACATTCCAACACAGCATGGACTGTATGAGCTGCTCACTCCTCTCGTGAGTTTTTCTGCAATTTCAGTGCACATTGATTGCACTTTCTTCTAGATTCGAAAGTTTCTATGGAAAATAAGCGAGATGGTTCAGGAAAATTCTGAAAGAATTATGTGAGGCTCTTAGACCTACCGGATATTAGAATAATCGCGTAGCAATGATTAAGCCCGCGGTACAAGTCCATGGACAGACAGAGTAACAGAAACAAAGGAAAATGAGAAAATCAAACCAAATAAGTACAAGATTTTTAGTATACGATCAAGGTAGCATTCAAATCCATTGAAATAAAATAGCGGTCACAGCTGGGTAGCCATCTGAAAAGAAAGTGAGTTCCTATATTCACTCTACATCAAAATAAATGCTAGAAGGATCAGGGATTGAAATGTACAAAAATATAAAACTGTAATACCACTGGAGGAAAACACTGCTATCACACTCACTCTGTGAAGACTCTCTGGGCCTCACAGTAGGGCCACACTCCTTTCTTTGAACCACGATAACGGAAATAAGATAACGATTCTAATTCTGGTAGCGACCACCAAAAATAACCACCATCAAATTGAGAAATACAACTTTACAAATGGAATACTAAAACTACTCCATCAAGGGGAAAACGGGCAAAGAAACGAAAATACATCGGGCAAATCTAAACTAGCAAGATCGTGAACTTAACTCCCCATGGGAATAATTAGATTAGAAGTAAGTGGATTAAATGTCCCATTTCAAAAGAACAGACCCTCAGACTGAATTAAATGTAAGAGCCACTATGTACTGTTCCCAAGAAATGCACTTTAAGCATAAATACATAGACAGGTTGACAGTGAAATAATAATAATATACGAAATAAAGAGGAAATGTCATAATGATAAATGGGTCACTTCGTCGAGCAGACATAAATAACCCTAGACATGTATAAACCCGACTTTCAAAATACAGAGGGAAAACTGATAGAAATAAAAGGATAAATAGATAAATTGACAACTCTAGTTAAAGGTTATACTGTTTTCCTAAGAATTCATAGAAATGGCAGGCAAAAAAAAAAAAAAAAAACAAGTAAGCTTCCAGAAGGTTTGACAACACCATCTGACAACTGTGGCATTTACAGAAAACCACCATTGAACAACTTGAGACAATCCTTTCCACCACTCACGGAATCACCACCAATATGGACCATGGGCTGGGATGTAACACAAGTCTCCACGGATGCAAAGATCAAAATCATAGTCTATTCTCTGACTCTCTTAGAGTCTATTCTCTAAAAAAATAAAATTAGAAATGAATGACGAAAATGATCTTTAAAAATCCTCAACGATGTGGAAATTAGAATTCTAAATAAGTCATAGGCCACTGACAAGAAGTACAAGAGACATTTAAAACTAATTTGAACTGAAATATAAGGAAAACACAGCCTATAAAAATGGGTAGTATGCAGTTAAAGAGTTAAACAGGGATATTTTTATTTCCAAATCATTATAAGAAAAGAAGAAAGGTTTTATGTCAATAATCTAGGGATCCGCTATAAGAAGCTAAAAGAAAAACAAATTGAAGACAAAGAAGAAGGAAAGAATTACTACAGAGTAGAAGTCATTGAAACGAAGAAAATCTTTGAAACCAAACTTGTTTGCCACATTAGAGTTTTAAATTCTTAGCAAGAAGAAAAAGTGAGAGCAAACACAATTTATAATTTCACCAATTAAAGAGAGACATCACTATAGATAATACAAGCATTAAATTCATAAGAAGATATTATGAAGAATTTTATACCGATTAGTTTGTTAACTCAGATGACAAGAAAATGTTCTTTGAAAGACAGAAATCACCAAAATTTGCATAGAATGAGAAATATCTGTACGGCTTTATATCAATTAAAGAAATTTCAGTGGTGAGTGACTTCCTCCCCAACACACACACACACACACCCTTGACCTTTGAACAACATGGGTTTGAAATGTGTGGGTCCATTTATATGTGGGTTTTTTCTCAATAAATACTGTAAATGTATTTCCTTTATAATTTTCTTAATACCATTTTCTTTTTTCTAGCTCACTTTATTATAAGAATACAGTATATAATACATATAACATACAAAATATATGCTCATCAACTATAGGTCATCGATAAGGCTTCCTTCCAATCAATATCAGTTCATTTCTGGGTGAGTCAGAGTTCCAAGCGGATTTTTGACTGTGCAGTGGGGGGCAGCGGGTGTCAGGACCCCTAACCCTGCAACGTTCAACGGTCAACTGTACATAAACAGGAAACGAATGGTATGCTAATCTGTAGACATAAATAGTGTCTATTCCCAGAATCATACCTAATTAGGCCACCCGGTTCTTATTTATATTAACACTTCGTCAGCAAGACGAAGTTCACCATCTCTTCGATAAACCTACTTCAGCATTTCATAATCTGGGCTTAGCTTTTATGTTCTCCCTACAAAGGACTGAGGGTCAACCCCCTAGAGAGAAATGTGTAATAGAAATAAACAGGGCATAACTGTAAAAACTGTGCTTTTAAAATCACTGTGAGTTTACCAACAATAAACTCTGATGTTTTCAAACTTCTGTATATAAAAAAGTTTTTTCTCTAAACCACTGACATCTTTCAACATAGACGTACATAAAAGTCAGTGTAAGGAGACAGCATAAAATGAAGTAAAATTTGTGATTTGCAAATGAGCCTGATTGTGAGGTTTGAGGTTTTGTGTTTTTGCTGCTTTGGTAGTTGATTCTGAAGTCGAGCTCTGTTTTAGAAAATCATTGTATCTCTCAACTAAATTTTGGGTCAAGATCACTTCAAAAGTTTGATATTGCAGGGAGAGGGGTGGATGAAAAAAAAAAGTGAATATACAGTTAAATGTATCTCCTCTAGGGCACCAGGTACCAGCTACAGAAAACCCAAACCAGAGCAGATATTCAGATCCGCCTTCCCATCTGTGTGCTTCTCGGGGCGACCACGGGAACCAGCTACAACAGATAGAGACCACTTCCGATTTTTATGAAATTCCCAGCTCACGCTTTCTACCCAACATAAACATAACATTCAACTAATTTCATAGTATCCCTGAGAGGTGTTTCCTTTGGATCGCTTGCCTACTCTAACTACCTCTTCCTTACCAACTCTTAGGACACATGGCCTTTTAAAAACAGATTTCCCAAATGTGCTAATTTGTTTACATGAAAAGTCAGACAAAGACAAACATCTCAGGAGAGGGTAGAGCTTAGAGAACCACAATTGCTGAAAAGAGAAAGCGGCATGTGAAGTAGGACTGTTCACTCATTGTGCCAATATTTATCGAGCAGCTGTGATGTGCTAAGTGCTGGGGACAACGAGAGTAAGATGGATGTGGTCTCTGTCACCACAGAGCTTAAAGTCTACCCGGGAAGACAGACAAGACGTTGCAACGTGCTAAGTATTCTGCAGGAGAGATGAGGACGGCTTGGCGTGCACTTAACACGGGACCTCGCCATGGCCGGACCAAGTGGCGAGGACCAAGTGAGACCTTGAAGAAGGGATGGCGAAGCCAGGAAGGAGTTAGGCCAAACATCAGGGGTCAAGGTGAGGGAACACAGTCAGGAAGAGCAAAGACCCTATGACAGGAAGGACGTGGAACTGTTGATCAGGTACACGGTGGCAAAGTGGAAACACAGAACCGTCTTATTAATATTATCAATATGAATGCCAGTTCTGACGCCTGTACGTGGTGAGTCGACACCACTGCAGATAGCAGTGTCCAGCTGTCAGAGCCGTAGCGGATATCGACAGTGAGCGTTATCTGATTGACTCATCGTGTCAGATGAAAGGGCGAGCTGGCTCCCAACAATCCGTGTTCACTTTCTTGTGAGATCCCCTCCCCTGTGGGCAGATGGGGACTGAGCCAGGGACCTGCTTCTGACCAACAGAATATGGCAGTATTCCTCCATGATTGGGTCTGAGCTGATCTAACCAACTTCCGTGATTAGATCACAAAAATGTGTGACATTTGTCCCTGTCGCCTTCTCAGCATGCTTGCTTTGCCGGAGCAAGCCGCCCTATTGGAGACGCTCATAGTCCCGGAGATGAGCGAGGTCTCCTGCCCACGGCCAGCTAGGAACCGAGACCTCAGTCCAGCCGCTGTCCAGGAACTGCGTTCTGCCAGTCACCACGTGGGCATGGAGGGAGGTCCCTTCCTGGTGTAACCTCCAGTTGAGCCCCCAGCCCTGGCTGACACCTTGACCCCAGCTGCTGAGAGAAGCAAGAGGATCCAGCTAAGCTCTGCCAATGTTTCTGACTCGCAAAAACTGTGAGATCCTAAATCTGTCACGTTAATCCACTAAGTCAAGGCAACTTGTTACGCAGTAATAGGTAACTAAGACACTCCTGTATGTGCGTTTATAATTTAAATATTTCTAGAGCCGTGGTGGGTCAGTGTGGTTGGGGTGAGTCGTGGGTTTTCTTTGTGAGACAGAAGACAAAATATGTAAGTATGGTTAGGTTTCCCCTGTGGAGAAAGCATATTTTAGCCAAGTCCACATGTTTCTTTAGTGCAGAAAGGCAAGATCACAGACGCTGGACTCTGAAAACGGGTCTTTGGTCCTTATCTTTCCCGTCAGCCTCTGCCAGTCAGGACCACCCCGAGGAGACATCTCCGGGACCCATGTGGTGAAGGTCGCACCCACTTCTCTCCTCATACCCTGATGCCCCAACATCAGCTCAGGATGGGACGGCTGCAAGGTCCCGAAGCTGGAAGGACCCCTGAGCTCGGGTTCTCGCCACCCCCCATAACCCAGTGGCTAATCCCACGTGATGAGCCAGCCGTCTAGTTTGGTCCTGGCTCAGCCTCTCACAAGATGCGGGAGCTAACGCAAATCTCCAGTCCTCTATGCCTCAGTCTGCCCATCTGTAAAATGGAACTAGTAACCGTGCACGGCAGCATCACACGCCCAGGCTCACTCTAAAGTGAGTAAATTACGAGACACTTCGCCCACGGCCTCCTCATTCCTCGCTCACCACCGCCCAGTCGGGTCGGCCGCCTCCTTAGTCTCCTTTGACAAAGAGGAAACTGAGGCTCGGAACCATTCGGCAGGTTCTTCAAGGGCACACGGCTGTAAGGAGGCCCAGACGGGGCTCAGATCAGGCCTCCCCTCTCCGGCACGGGATCCTGGCCATGACCCCAGCAGCCCCTCGGTGTCCTGATGACACAGCGCGAACACACAGCACTCTGCACCGCTAGGTCCACGTGGAAGTGACATCGGGAGAGAGAACTCTGTCTCATTCTTTGGTGTCATTTCTGCTCGTAAGAGAAATGAAAACTTTTATTAGAGATTTTTTTCTTTTTTTTTTAGTGTTTTAAAACAGCTGGCTTGGCTTTTCAAACTATGTCCTTATGCAGTCCCTTCTGCCACCTCTTCTGAAAGGCTTTCCTGCTGAGTGTCTGTAACCAGCATCCTGGCCCTCTCCTGTACTGAATAAGAACCAAGCCTGAAGTGCACCTTTAAAAGGTGAACAGAGATGAGAAAAAGAACAGAGATTGAAACAGATAACTGGGAGGAAGTTTCAAGAGAACCATTTAGCAGATGCATAAATCATGCTGGAAAGAACAGATCTTCGCTACTAAGAAACTGGATGTAAACATAATGCACCGACTCAGCTAAACCCAAATTTGAGGGATGGATCAGAGATCTGACTCTTCTAGATATATTAGCAGAGCTGACGCTCTATATGGGATCGCACCCTTCACCCCAAAACTTGCAAAGATGAACGAATGCGCGTTTCCACCATCGGCTCGCCCCGTCGCATGATGATCTGCTCTCTGTGTCAGAGTTTTAAAGCGTGGAACGAATGCAGCGTCCAGCCTGGAAGGCTCGCACGCATGGAATACCGCCGACGCCTCCCCTGGCAGAGCAGCAGACCCGAGCGAGTCTGTGGCTGGGCTTCCCAGCTGTTCTCATTGTGCCTCGGCCAGCGGGTGCTGGGAACAGCTGACGGCCTCGCCCCGCAGAGCTCCGCTTGGCCTCGTCCTTAGCACATCTCACCCCTGCAGCTGCCAGGCGGAGACAACGCGCCAGCAGGAGAGCAGCTGACTCGCTCCTCTGCCCCAGCTGACGGGGTGTTGCAAGGCGAGGACCAGCGGGCCAGGTGGGTGCGACTCCGTCTCTGCTGCGTGTCTTTAGGGCCCACTCACTCCACGTGCCAGGAGGAGAGGGGCCGCGTCTGGTTTGCTCACCGCCGCGTCCCCAGCTCCTGGCAGCCTCTGACGACGGGAGGCAGATCCATCTGCTGACTCACAGGACCACGGAATCGGTGCTGGGCACTTCTGCTTCCACCAGCATGGCAGATCGAACTCGTGCAGACAGAAAACCCTTCCACCACGAGCACATAAACGTGCTCAATAAAAGGTGACACTTTAATAGGAAGACATGACTACACTGGAAAGAAAGGAAAGGAAACTACCAGGATCCATAAACCAAAAGGGGATTTATAGCAGAGGCATTCAAACACTGCCAGTGCCACGGAGATCCAAGGGGCCCAGCAGACCCGGGCCTTCGGGCTAGGAGATGTCCTTTTTAATGACAGGAGGTACGATCTCAAACCCGTGAGACGGGCGGAGGAGCTGGGAGCCTTGCGCAGAGCTAAAGCCCTCCAGGGCTGCTCTTCCCAAGTTCAAGGGGCTCGAAAAACTCTGCGAAATGCCCCAGGGAAACCGCAAAGTGGCCAGGCCACTCGGAGAGCCTGCGAGTTAGGGAGACCGCCAAGAGAAATAAAATGGCAAGCCTTTGCCACACGCATGTGGGGACCAAAATGACAATAACCACAAGGAATACAATCCCCCCACATGAAAAATGAACATGTAAACTGGACTCATAAGCGAGATCCTTTAAACACCAGTCAGAATAAACAAACTGCTCCCCGAAACTTCCACGATCCAAGGTGCATCGGACACCCACGGAGAAGGCAGTGGCGGAGGGGACACAACTGTACACAAAGTCACTACCCAAAATGGCAAGGCACTGGAAGAGAGTGTCCCCGAGTACACAGACTCATCACCCCGAGAACGAGGTGACAGACTAACCCCATGTATACCCCAAAGTTTTAAAGACACAGCAGCAGACAGAAACCATACTGAAAGACAGTGCAAAGATATGATTTGTAAAAGGTCGAGGAGGCTGGAGAAAAAAATAAAGCTTTCACAAATGAACAATTAAGGGCATTGGAAAACGCAAAGCAAGCCCACAGACGGTTTGAACAGCAGTTTATACTCATCAAGAGAGAACTGTGACATGGGATTTAGAGCTGGTGACATTACTCAGATGATAAAGCAGAGTAACGAAGAGACAGAGAAGTTAACAACAGGATAAGTGAATGATAAAGTCCAAGTCCATATTACAAAAGTCCCAAAGAAAGTAATAGGGAAAATAAAGACAAGACAGTTATTAAAGAAATAATAGCTAAGGATTTTTCATAATTGATTGGATTCAAGGAGCATAGCAAAAGCATGTACACAAATTAAAAATAAATCCATATAAAAAAACATGATGATAAGACTATAGAAACACACACACACACACACACACACACACACACACACACACACACAGTCTTAAGCACAACCAAGAAAAAGGGCAGGTTAAGTGCAAAGGAACAATCATTAAAGCCTTCTCAATAGTAATAGTAATAGTAGAAGCCAGGATACAACGGGTAATATCTGTTAAAGGACAAGAACTGTCAACCTCAAATTCTATGCACAGCTAACCTAACATTCATGAAAAAGAGAAAACACACATTTTTCAGGCAAACAAATACGAAGAATTTGCTACCCGTAGACTCTTAACGGAACACTACTTTGATAAGAAGTGGTTTGCAAGGAGCCATGATGGAAAAATGGAACGGGTTATGTCAGAGCAATCAAAATAAGCCAGGACTATTATAAATGGAAACGAAGCCTACTACCACCACCCCATGAGAGATGGTACGACTAAAATGCTGGAAAATAATAAAAATAAATGGAAGGAGTGAGGAAAGGCAGCAAAGCAGTCCCAGCCTGCAGGATTACTGGAAGGAGGTCACTTTTATGCTTTGATACCTGACATGCAAATGTTGAAAATGTAGTAGTACTAATACAACTGCGGAAATAAGTGTATCACATTGACATTAAGAGAACTGGAGAGACTGAGGTGTAAATAATCCTTCGGCAACATCACGGGGACAGAAATGGTAGATAGAGAAAACATTGGAGGAAGAGTTTGAAAGTATCAAAAGCCACAATAAAGGGTAATGAAGGCGACTAGGTGGTTAAAAGGCAGCAATTGCAAAGTTTTCAAAATCCATTTTGTTTACGATAGACATGGAAAATTTGAAAGTAAAGAGGTAGGGAAAAATAGACCCAAAAAATTAACCAAAGGAAATCTGATATAGTAATACTTACCTTAAGACAAATCGGAAGCTGTACACAGTTGTATAAACCCAAGAAACAAACCTCAAAACGTATAATGCAAAAACTGACAGAATTACAAGGAAAAAGGAAAATCCAAGATTATTTGTGATTGTTCAAACCTCTTAGAAATATTGAACAAAAAATATAACTTGTCATAGATTTGACATCAGTTAACAAGCTTAATCTAATAGACATATCTAGAATGCCATACCCATCACTTAGCACATATGCCTTGTTTTGAAACACATGTGTAATTTTTATGAAAATTAATCATGCATTAGCTCACAAAGAAAACTTGAAATATGTAAGAGTCAATAGGACACAGATCACTTTCTCTGACCCAGCGCAATAAAATCAGATATAAATAACAAGTAACCTCGCTCAAGCATTTGGAAAGTAAAACCCACACCTACACACTCACATGCATACCAATTAAAACATCTGTTTAAATAACTTATAATCAAACAATCACAATGCAAGTTATAGATTATTTTGAACTGGATGACAACACAACACTAACAGCAAAATGTGTGCGACAGCAAATGTGGAAATCGGAAGGAAGATGTCACCCTTCGTGGATGCAACAGGAGGAAAGGATGATTGGCAAAGAAAGCCAGACTTTCAACACGGGACTAAGAAGTAGAACAACAGTATAAATCCCATGAAAGTAGAAGAAAGAGACAAAAATTAATGAAATCGGAAACAAAAAATAAAAGAGAGATACAAAATAAAAATGACACAAAATTATTTCAGAAAGAGAAAATATGAATAGCACTAAAATCGTTGAGGAGATTGAATCAATTATCAAATTTCTGAACAAAGCACCACACCCTGATGGTATTAAGACAAGTTCTCATAGCTGCTAAGAAAAAAATAAATAACCTCATCCCTAAACTGTCCTAGAAATAGAAAAAGATATAAAGCTCTCTAACTCACTTCATGAGGTGAACAGTGTAGCTTTGAAATAAAAACTAAAAAGCATTTCAAGAAAGGAGAAAGTCAGAGGCTAATGTTAGTTAGAAACAGTACATTGCCTTTTGGGGGCTAACATCTTAAACAAAATCTTAGCAAATGGAATCCAACACTGTATCTTAAAAATGCATCCAAGTCATGGAGATGTATTCTAAGAATTCAAGGATGGTTTAACTACGTAAAATCTATTAATGCAATGCGACACCTGAGTAACAGAATCGGTGTGGGGGAGATGAACAAGGGATCACACCAACTTATTCTGTGTCATTTTAAAAAAAAATATTTCACATTTTATAAGAGAATAGATGATAGGGGCCAAAATCCTTCTTCAAGCATCTATTTATGATATATCTCAAGTATACTGAAATTGATTGGGGAAAAAATGATTTTAGTTCAGAAACTATACTTAGTTTGCCTCCTATCAGGACCCTGTCTAGTTGCCCCATTAACTAGTTACCCCATTAACTAGTTGCCCCCGAAGACATAACAGACTCTAACTCCTAAGATGAGCTCCCAAGAGCACTACCAGATAACTCAGGATTTAAAACAAACAAACAAACAATCTCAGATAATACTCAGATTCATGTGATCTCGTGAGAAATGCTTAAGTCCCATCCTGGCTTTCATTCCAAATAGAGCAAAGCACAAAACAAGGACTGTTTGGTCAGATTGCCAGCCAGTGACGTGTCGGTACGTCACCAGCTCTCACGGATGGTGTAAGCTGATTGGAAAGGGAGGAGTTCCAGGAGCAGGTGTACAGATGGAAGGTCCAGAGGTGGCCCGATGACTCTGCCCCGTGTAAGCACCTTCCTAGAAGCTGAGCTGTTAACACAGCTTCGTTACAACATAAAAGCTTAAAGAATACAAAACCCCAATACGATGCTGAGTTATTCAGCTTCTCCGTCCCGTCTATCAATTGGGCATTAAATACGTCACAAAGAAGCGGGTGAACAGTGAGCAGAAGCATGAGGACTGAGATGGCAGCCTGTCGGAAAGCACGTTACTCCATACGTACGTTTCAGTTGGCGAATAAAGTTGATTTGAACTGCCTTGCCATGCTGTTTCACCAAACTCAATTACAACCGCACTGCTGTCAGCGTTATCATTACTCCAAAGACGGAGTACAGAGCGTACTCCGTGTTCACCGTGGCTACGGGAGGCCCTGTTTTCCATGAGACAATCTAGAGATGGCCCTGAGTCTGCCCCTTAGCAAACACCATCAGACGCTGCAGTCACCTCGTGTGGGGTGACAGTAACACAGGTCCAACGGCAAGATTCTCCCACAGGGGTTGGGTGAGGTAGTGTGTGCAACGATCTTAGAACAGCTCTTGGCACCAAGCACTCCATAACTAAATGCCTTTTTAAGTAATTATGTGCTGGTATAAAAACCTTAGGTTTAATAAAATACTTTTAAAAAAAAACACTCATAAAGAAACAGCTACTAAAAATGCACAGTAACTATTTCCTAAAACATTCTGTCTAGATTATATCAACTTCACGTCCCTAATCCCGGAGAGCTGACGATTAAAGAACCGTGCTCACTACAGGGCTGTTTAATCGGGCTCCCGCGGGCTCCCAGCCAGAGGGTTCCAGGGCGGGCCCTTTGGTAGAGAAGAAACATCTGAAAATGTTTCTCACACCTGTCTTTATAAATTACAGATACTGCAGGAACAGTTTAGCTTAAAAAGGCCTCTGGAACATACTCTGGTATGAAAACAACAACAAAAAAAATTCTTTTGCAACTATAATGAGTTCATTACAGCATCATTGACTTCAGGGAAAAAACATGCCCGGCTTCTTCAGATGATGTAGTTGCATTCCTTAAAATTAAAAAAATAAAAATAAAAATAAAAACGTCACAGTTCCCACAGCTGCAACATGTACCTAATTAGGTATCTGTCGACTTTGAATATTCATAGATGTTTTAAAGACAGTTTCAAAACATTTAAAAATGGATATAATTTTTGTTTCCAGAAGGAAGGAATTAAAACAGAGAGGGATGAAAACATGTCTCCAGGTAGAGTGTGGTAACAAGCCACGGACTGACTTCTGGGTGTATATGGCAGAGGCTGAGGCACTTCCCAGCATCCTCTCCTGAAACCATCACAGCGAGTAATAAGGATCAACAACGGAGAACAGGAGAGAAAACAACAGGTAAGAGGAAGCAACGACGCTTTGGAAGATGGAAGAGGACAGAGCAGTGGTTAGCTCCTTAGCGGAGAAGGCAGAGCCTGGAGCAGAGGGAAGCCATCGCGGAGGTAAGACAGATGGACAGAGCCCCAGGAAGGCTTGGGCGTGGGAGGCCCTGGGCACCTCTCACCCCGCTGGGCTGACGGATCGGATCGTCCAAGGAGCAGTCGGAGCCCTAGGTCCCTGGCAAAGCCAGCAGAGCGAGAGAGCAAGGTGACTGCCCCTCCCTCCCCCGACAGACTAAGGGGCATGTTTTCTGGAAACAGGGAAGAGATAAGTTCTGTACTCAAGACCCCAGGCATCGCTGAGATTTGGGGAGAGGGGTGGGGAGCAGTATGGTGCCAAATTGAAAACAAAAGAATTAAATGAAAAATTACATTAAAACAAAAAAAAGCAAAGCACACTCAAGGGTGGTGAGATAGCCACTGGAATCCTGCTCTCCTCGCTCAGCTCACAGACCCCATAGCAGAGCTTAACCCTCCTCAGCCCCGGGCCACGGGATTCCTCCCTGGGGAAATGGACCAGCCTAAGAAAGAAGACACAGTCAGTGATGCTCCGACGACAAAGTGTGTGGTTTAGAAGCACAAAGAGCTTTCGAACGGCTTTTTAGTGTCTCGTTATTAAACAGACACAGAGCCAAAATTCACACACGTGAAGCGAGCAAGACTCTACCAAATGGAGGTGGGCAAAGAATCTCAGATCTAACAAGGAGAATGAAGGGAGTGAAAGAATGCTTAAAAAAATAAAAATATACTCAAGAGCTCATAGAAAATTTGCATCCATTAAAAAAATGAACACAACACTGAAAAAAAAAAAAGGAACATTCACAGACCAAGAAACACTCCTTAGAAATTAAATATCTAGTAGCAGAAATAAATAAGTTGAATAGCAGGACTGGAAAACGAAATTGAACAAACTCTCCCAGAAAGCAGAACAAAAATACAGAGAGGTGAAAAATATGTAAGAAAATCAACGAATGTGTTTCAGGAGGTCGAGACATCCAGCGAACAGCATTTTCAAAAACAAGCATGATAAAAAAAAAAAAACAGTGAGGAAGAAATCATTGAAGAAATAATACAAGAAAGTATACTAGAATTTTACAGCATGAATTTTCAAACAAAAAGGGCCTTCAGAGCTCCTAGCACAATTACCGATAAGAACTTTGCTAAAGTATTTAGGAAATATAGAAATACTAGGGCTAAGATAATAAAATCTTCCAGGAGAAAAAACAGCTCCATTTAAAGGATAGAGTGCCACCAAGTTCTCAAGCAGCAAAGGGAACAGAGACCATGAAGAAATAAATGTCTTATAAGATACTGAGGAAATATGACTTCACCATACCCAAACACACTAGCAATCAGGGGTGAGATATATACATATTTGTGTGCACACACACGTTCTAACCTCAGTTTTATTTGAAAAAGCTAAAAATATCTACTTTTCTATCTTTCCATGCATCTGGCAGTGGTCCTGGGTCACAGTTTGGCCAAGAGAAAAAAAATCTGCTACGAAGATTTCTGGAAATACACCTATTTTTTTTCTGATAAAACAGATTTGGCCACTCTTTTTTTCCTTCTCCTGCCTGGAATGCAGATATAATCCCAAGAGCTACAGTGCCCATCGTGAGGTCACGAAGCAGTCACCAGAAAAGCAAAAGTCAACACGTAAGTATGGCAGATGACAAAAGTTAGAGTTTGTGTCTCTAACAGTACCACTGACCTGCTACACCAGATACTTCACTGCTTACTTCACAATTGTGGTTAAAAAAAAAAGACTTTAATAAGATTGCTGTAGTTGGTTTTGTTATTTGCAAGCAAAAGGAAGTATTCTAACAAGTTATCAAAAAATAAATCCTTGGGAAGTTTCTGGAAAACGTGCTCCACAAAAACAAGGAATAAACTAGGAAAAATGACGGTGCTCAGAAAACAGGTGAGCCAACACAGGACGGCCGCCGAGAGGGATTTCCAGCATCCCGGCGATGAGAAACATCACCGAGACAACAGCCCTACTGCGTGCCCGAAGAGGAATCCGTTTATATTGGAACAGGAGGAAAAAGAGCTCCAGGAGAGAGAAGACCAAGAAAAAAATAAATAATGGCTAGATCACTTGAGGTGCTTGATAATGTTGAAAGGAATTGAATAGTTCTCCCGGAAAGTTTAGACGCAGAGACCAGTACACAGGAAACAAAGCAAAACAGTATTGAGGGGTGGGAGGTGGAGTGGGAAGCAAGTATTCACTCAAGGGAAACCAAAAAGTTGCAGGAGAGATGAAATGGACTCATGGAACGCTGGGCGGCTCAGCTGTGAATGATGTTTGCAGAATTCAGAATGCAAGCACTGAATATTGCGTTGAAAAACGATGGCAACGCTATCCCAGAAAGGCAGACAGGAGAGGGGGCCCGTGGCTGGGGCAGAGTGAGCAAGGCGATAGTGGCAAGGAAGGTGGTCGGAGAGAAAATCAAGGATTAGGTTTCCAGAGGCTTGGATTGTCTTTCCTGCGAGCCATACGGGGTCAAGCGGGAAGGGCTGCAGGCCAGCGGCGGGCTAATGCACTAGGGATGAGAGGGGCTTCTGCAGAAGAGATTTAAAAAAAAAATTAAAGAAAAAATTTTAAAAAGGAAAAAACAGTGGCCTGGGTCTGGGAAGGCACCCTTAAAAAGGGAATTAGCTGGGAATGCATTCTGGGGCTTGGCGGCGGATGGAGAGAAAGGGGTGATGACTCGGGGCTGACTTTCCTTCCAGGTGTTCGCATGACACATCGGGAGAAGACGCGATGTCATCCCTGAGCGGGGAATCCCCGGGAAGGAATGGGTCCAGGAGCCGAGGGTTGGGGTCTGGAGTCTGGAGTCTGGATTCTGGACCCGATAGGGGTGACGTGCCGCTGAACGGCACCGAACGGGCCATTGCTCTGAGGCTCAGTGTGGCACACCGGGAGACAAACCCCCAGGATATGTGCTCTGCCTTCGACAAGTAATAATTTCTCCTTTTCTCTTGCCAACACAAACAAACGTTTCATTCCACGTGTGGCTTTTCAAACAACCTCCGTGCTGTGACTGGGGCCGGCGACTGAGTTAAGACTTGATCCTGGGAACTCAGAAAACAAGCAGTGAATCCTGGGGTAGAATATGTAACCCATTCAAAATGTTTAGGTCTGACTGGCCTTCTATTCCGAGTCATCTCTATCCTAAGGAAAAACTCTCCCCACCAAAGCTGCAGCCACAAAATAATAATAAAAGCCCCTGCCCCTATCGAACATTTTCCCATCATTAGTTTGATTTAGTTCAACAGTTTCCTCTAAAAAAGAAAATATCCATACTCAGTGGACTTCTGTTTACGTGCAGAGAGCTGGGGCCAAGTTCACGATTACCTCCGGCACACTGAGAAATGGTTCCAATTTTTAAAAAAAGTTATTTCTCAAGACACATTCGAAAGGACCACTTTGGACAAAAGTCTTTCAAAATAGGTTTGAGTGCAATTATTTTCATTTACAGGCCACAGAGTGCTTCAGCTCAACGGTCAGCAGGATCCTTGTCTTGGCTTTCTCATGGCTTCTTCATCGCTTTGTGCAATCCTCCCATTTGGTCATTCATTTCCAAACTGGCCTTCTCTGCTGCGGGGATTTTAAGGAGAGCTGGGTCTCAGCCACATCGCAGTAGATGCGGCGGGGGTGGAGGGTAGCTGTGGCAATCGCAAAGTAAAACGCACCGTAGGGTGGTAACAATTCATGACTGAGGCCGATGGTTGGAAAAAAAGAGACGCCTGTTTTTTGCAGAACCGTGGACATTGAGAGTTGGAAGTCTGGGCTGGCCGTCCCTTCACCGGCAGGCCGACAGCGCCTCTAGCGGCAGAGAGAAGCCGGCGGCGACAACCAGGGCCAGCTTCGGATTCTTAAAAAGGCACCTGCTGGGTGAGTCCTCATTATGCAAAAGGAAAGGATCCACAGGTACCCACTTTTAAGGCGATACAACTCGGGGGGGAAACCTAGATCTATGAAACAGCTATACTAGCCGCACTTGAACTTCGCAAGGCGTCTGTCGCTTTGCACAAGGTTGATTCAAGCGATTCTTTACGGCGGAGAGAAATTGACAGGGTGGCGGGAGGCGGGACACTCCTGCTCCAGTCTGGCTGCCACTGACAACGGGGGAGCGACCCGGAGTTCGCAGAAGAGGAAAGGAAACTAAAGAAGTAGGCGACAGTCACCTTTCTTAAAAAAAAAAAAATGACAAGCTGTGCGGAATGCACACCTGTGCGGAAGCGGAGGCCTCCCCTGCGTGCTCACTGCGCGCCCTCCACGCGCATCCGTGGGGAGAGGGGACGGAAAGGGGCCTTCAGGGAGGGTTGGCCCCGAGGTGGGTGACGGGGGGAGGGGACGCGCTAAGGGACAGGGGTACGATGACCCCCGCACGCATCTCCCCTGGCGACACGTGTAACTGTCAAGACAGAGAGAGAGACCACCGGGCAGATGACACCCCAGAGGGGAGGGGACGGGGACGCGGCCCCGAGGCGAGGCCGGGCCGTCGGGCTGCGCGCCCCGCCGGCGGCTTCCAGGCCCAGAGCCAGGCGCTCCCCCTTCCGCGCGGGGACTGCCACCTGGGGATGGGCTTCTCCCCGCTCCGGGGCGCGGGGGCTCTGCGTTCGCGCCCCGGTGCGCGCGTCGCGGGCAGCCCGGCCACCCGGCCACCCGGCGTCTCCCCGGAGCCGCGCGCGTCCCCAGCCGGGCGGCCGGCCGGCGGGCGCGCGGGGAGAGCGGAGGGACCCGCGGGGAGCCGCCTGCGGCCGCGCCCCTGACTTACCTCGGGCGGCGCGGGGCGCCAGCAGGGCCCCGGCCAGGGCGAGCAGGAGGGCGCGCGCGGGGGGCGCGGGCGGCGGGCGCGCGGCCATGGTCGCCGGGCTCGGCGGCAGCAGCTGTCGGGGCCGCGCGGCGAGCGCGCAGCATCCCACGCGGGCGCGGGCGCGGGGCGCGGGGCGCGGGCCGGGGGCTGTCCTCCCGCGCCGCCGCCCGGCTGGTCTGGTCTAGGCTTTCATTTTTTATTTTTTTTCCGAAAAGTTTCCCCCGCGTGCGTGCGCGCGCGCGCAGAGCTGGCACGAGGCGGCCGCGACCGTTGCAGGCGGCGAGCGGGCTGTCCGCGCTGGCCCCGCGGGGGGAAGGTCGCCGGAGAGGGCAGGCCTGGGAAATGGATCCACGGCCAACCGTCACCGGCTCCGGACCACGGAACAAATTATGGTCTCCCCGCACCCCGCCCGCCGGCGGCGTCCCGCGGGTCCTAGAGACCGCGCAGGGTCCCCGCCCGGGGCCCGCCCAGAGCCCGCGCACGCCCACCGCCCCACCCCCCGGGGGAGGCTCGGGGAGCGGGGCGGGGGGGGTGCCGGGCGCCTCCCGGGATGGGGCGCGCGCCCCGGCGGCACAGACAGACGTGGCTCGGTGGCGGCGCGGGCGCCCGGAGCGCGCACATCCCCGCCCCGGGATGATGTGGCCGCAGGGACGGGGCGCCCGGCTGCCAAGAGCACACGCGGAGGCTCGGTCCAGCTTTCCAGGCCCAGGCTGGAAAGGATGACGGGGCGGCTCGCTCCCCGGCTCGCCAGGTCCGCGGGGGGCAGGTCTGAGAGGCGCGCGCCCCAGCCCCGCGCGGGCGGTCCCCGAACCCCCCAAACGGATGTCTGCTGCCTGAGAAAAAAAAATGTGGGCTCGCAGGCACGGGCGCCTGGGGCAGTAAGCTCTTCTGAGGGATGCTTTAGGTTTCACGTGGATACATTCGCCTCACGTTTCTTTCCCGCCGCGGGGACCCAGGAGAGGGTGGGTGTTCGGCGTGTTTTCCAAACTTTGCTGATCATGAGAAGTGTCTGGGTTTGTCTCTTAAAAATACAGACCCCGGGCGCCCTCCCACGCCTTGGGGATGGGACGGGAGCCGCCCGTTGGGGGGACAGCAGTCCAGTGGGCGGAGGGCTGGCCCTTCCCATCCTAGTTCTTGGTGGTCTCCGCCTCTTCCGCCTGAGGACCTCGCTGAGGGTCCGGTTTTGGAACAGGACTTGCTGGCCTCTGGGGGCCAGCCCCAGAGGGGGCAAAGCGGGCTGCAAGCTAAAGGAATCGGATGTATCAAGGATGGGTACCCCCACACACACACCTTTCGGGGGGGTCGGTGGTGATTCCCGACCTTGGCGATGACTCAGACCCCTAAGGGTTAATGAGACGATGCCACCCCCCACCCAGATCCTTTAACTCAGAATCTCCCAAGAGGGGCCAGAGCCTGATTAGTTCTCAAAGGCCCCGGAGCCAGGGAGCAGAATCACCTGGAGAAATCCCTCAGGTGAGCTCCCGCCAGTTCCCCACCTGCGCCCCATTCCGGCAGGCGGGTCACCCGCACCAACCCTTCCTGCTGGAGCAGAGTTTTTCTCACTACCTCCCGCCCGCCCCCAGATCTGGGTAGCGCTCCAGGCCCACCCTTTGAAGAACGTGCGAGCCAGTTTTAACGAAACCAGAAGCCAGAGGCACAGGCCCAACGGTCCCCTTCCCAGGGCTGGGACGCCCCAGCGCTCCATCTGAAGTACCGCCTGGGTCCCGGCCCCAGTCTCGGCCCAGCCCCTTGCTTCCCTGCTCGGCCTAGTCCTCCCTTTGTTCATTCATCCGCTCAGCCAGCGGTCAGCCCCACTGCGCTGGGCACTTGGGAAGGAAAACTACTGAGAAATGCCTCTGGCCTTCAGAGCCCTTTGTCTGCCAACAGATGGGGGGTGAGTGGGGCACCCACCCCGCATCTGTTGGCAGACACAGCCTGCGTGCGTCTTGAAGCCTAACGGGGTGGGTGCCACTATCGAGCGCATTTAAGATGCAAACGTCCCAGGTGGCAGTGAGCGAGCCAGCGTTCAAGGAGCTGATGATGCCATCCATGCCTTCCCGCCCACCAGATTGCAGCCTCTCCTGAAGAATCCACGTCCCCTGCCACTTGCAGGGACGATTCTTACCAGGAAGGTCCGGGAAAGGGCAGGGTTACCAAGCAGTCAGGTGGCTCTGGCACGTCCGTTCCAGAGAGCTTTCAGAAACGCTGTGCAAAGAAGTGAAAACGGTTCCCTCTGAGGTTCGGGGGGCGGCCTTGCTTTGGGACGCGGCTAGTTGCGGGCCTCTTGAATCGTCCTGACTGGTTACACTGTGTATTTATTTATAATGGATTTGCAACGCGCCGGGCGCTGGGCTGGGGGCTTTCCACACCTCCTCTCTGATCTTTTTGTTCTTGAGTATTCAGCTGTTGCTCTTGACTGTAGAAGTCCTTCCCCCGCCCCCCGGAAGTCGCAAAGCTCTCTCCAAAGGGCTAACTGTGCCCCAAGACTGTTCCCGGTTTGCTTTTGACCCAATGAAACAAAATACCGTTACAGGGGGGCGGGGGACAGCATAGAAGATCCTGGCCACCAGCCTCAGGTTCTCAAGCTTCTAATGCCCCATCTCTGCGAGGCCAGGAGCCTGAGTGACACTCTATCCGGAAGGACTTCACGCTTGTCAGTGATAGTGACAGCCAGCGCAGAGGGCCCCTCGCCGGACGGGGACTCTGCCTCACAGGAAATGGGAGGCGACACGGCATTCAATACTGGATTGTTAGGTGGTGGCCCGCGGGGTCAGAGGCCAGGATCTGCTCATTAAAACTCTCAGAGAGATGGCTGGCTGTCCCTTCCTTTCCAGGAGAGCTGATGACCTCTGCAGGCCCGTTTCCTGTGTGCTATTTCGGTGGCACTCGCAACGGACAGGGCACTCATTTCTCACCCAAGCCCCCGTTTGCCCGATCCGCGCCGAGTCCGGACAGATGAGGCGTGGAGGCAGATTGTTCCGAGCCAGGGTCCTGCGGGCGGGCAGCCCGGCTTCCTGCGGTGAGCACAGGGTCGGCCTGCTTGCCGCTCGACCTGCGGATGGAGCTTCAGTCACAGGCCCGAAGAACAGCTTTCATCTGTCCGAGCACAGTTCCGCCGGCTTGCCGCTCAATCCACAAACACCATCGCCCGTGCTTAAGATTCTGGGAGGTCGTTCTAGTTCCATCTCTTGGGGACAGTGACACTCACGACCCCCTCAGCCTGCAGTGACGTGAAGCCCATTTTCCTGTGCATAGAGGTCACTTCTAGAATCCATGGCTTTCCCTCCTCAGGACCTGCTCCCAAAGAGACCTCCCCCACCCCCAGGCAGGGTGACACTCCCCCCGCCCCGCCTCGACAACCAGGACACACCCCAAGCCAGCTCACTGCAGGGATGGAGAGTCACAAGGCCCTCGGAGTACTTTCCCTGCACGGTCTGATCTGAACTGCCACCTCCGGAGCTTGTGAGACACTTTTTACCTGTCGTGTGTGTGTTGTGTGTGTTGTGTGTGTGTATTGTGTGTGTTGTGTGTGTTGTGTGTGTGTTGTGTGTGTGTTGTGTGTGTGTTG
>PVKZ01005905.1:0-44037 GCA_004027375.1 Macroglossus sobrinus | reverse complement strand
TGTAGAATGTGTGTCCATGTGAGTGTGCATGTGTACAGAATGTATGTGTCCATGTGAGTGCGCGTATATGTGTGTGAGCGTGCAGAATGTGTGTCCATGTGAGTGTGCGTGAGTGTGTGAACGTGTAGAATGTGTGTCCATGAGTGTGCATGTGTGTGTGAAGCGTGTAGAATATGTGTCCATGTGAGTGTGCGTGTGAAGCGTGTATAATGTGTCCATGTGAGTGTGCATGTGTATAGAATGTATGTGTCCATGTGAGTGTGCGTATGTGTGTGAGCGTGCAGAATGTGTGTCCATGTGAGTGTGCGTGAGTGTGTGAACGTGTAGAATGTGTGTCCATGTGAGTGTGCATGTGTGTGTGAAGCGTGTAGAATATGTGTCCATGTGAGTGTGCCTGTGTGTGAAGCGTGTATAATGTGTGTCTATGTGAGTGTGCGTGTGCAGGTGTGTGTGAGCATGTAGAATGTGTGTGTCCATGTGAGTGTGCGCGTCTGTCCGTGCACACAGGCCCCCACACGCTCATGGAGGGGCCACCCTGAAGGCCAATGTAAACCTGCCCCTCGCCACGTTCTGATTTCTCAGTCCCCGTGCTGCCCCCCACCTCTGGCGGCACCGCGGCTAAGGGAGCCCCCGTGCTCAGAGTCCCGTCTTCCCAGACCCGCCAGGCGCCTGGCGCAGAGAGAGCACCCATCTGCGGAGCAAAGGCTGAGGTGCATTCCTGAGCAGGAAACCTGGGCTAAGGGTCCACGTCGCTGTCACCAGCACCCAGCAGGCCGGGTGTCAGCCCAAGGCCCGAGGCCGTGTAGGTGCAACGCTCTCAGACACCACCAGGTGGAGCCCCAAGCCCGTCTGCTGACGAGGCTCACTCTCAGGTCCTGCTTTCCAGCACCCACATTCCAGACCCAATCTGCTCCCAGGCCTCCTCAGCAGCTGGGCGAGGAGGAGGCGCTGGCCTCGGGCTCCTGGGCTAGCTCTGGACCGGCCGATGTGGGGGGCTGCTCAGAGCATGGGGCTGGGACCCCGCCCGGGCCCCCTAGCCGGTCCTGCCCCTGGGCCGCAGAGCAGCCCCGCCAGGTGAGGCTGGGGGGGGGGCGGGTCCCTGCCTGGAACTGTCTCGGGGCTCCCTGGGGCCCTGAGCGCCTCCCCGGGGAGGGAGGGAGGCCGAGCTGCGGCCACACTCACCTTTCCAGCCCCGAAGACATCTCTTCACTAAACTCTGAGCTCTCACTACTGCCTGGAAAAGGAACACAGGTCAATGAGCAGGGTCACCCCGGAGGGGCCAAGCCTGCGGGGCGGGGGGGGGGGCTGTCCTCCCGGCTCGCCGGGTGCCACAGAAGGGCCCAGAAACAGCTTCCGAACCCCACAGGTGTCGGTGTGGCTGGGGTTCCTGCTGCTTCTGCGTCTGCCTCTCTGCCCTGGGAGGGTCGAAAGAACCATCCATCCGCCCCACTGTTCCCGGGAGGGGTTGGGGTCCTCGCTCTCTCTTCCCGCAGCCCCTCCGGAAGCCTGCAGCTGCTCGCTGGGGTGTGGGCCTCGGGCCCCTGTCAGCCTGGCAGCTCGGCCACCGCCTCCCTTCTGGCCCACATAAAACCAGGGGCAGGACAGGCCTCGCCTGGTGAGGACGGAGGCTCAGGGAGCACGTCTGCCCCCCGGGGTCAGGGCTGGTCGCTGGTCACAGAGCGGCTGCCGAGCTCTAGACAGAAGCCTTGAGGGAGGTCTCCTTCAGACCTCTGGCCGGGCACACACAGAGAGGGGCTCGCACCCCGCTCCCCCACCTGCCTCTGTGCGGCTCACTCGGACACCCTCTCCTCAGGGGCTCTCCGAGGCCTGCCTCTGGCCACCAGGGCAGCACAGAGCGTTCTCTCCTGTCACTTCACACTGCTAAGTGGCCCCGGAGGTGCCACAATTTGGTGCGTGTTGCCCGGGCTGCCTGCTGGCACCAAGGCTGGGCAGCAGGAGAAGGGGGTGGTCTCGGCCCCTTGGGCGTCACAGGAAAGACAGGACCAGCTCAGCTCCAGACAAGGGCACAGGCACACGCAACTTCCTCCCTGGAACGCTCAGCTCCAAACAGAGACAAATCCAAGTTTCCCGGACACAGGAGCCGAGAGTGCCATCCATCGCCTGGCGAGCTCGCACGCGGGTTGTGGGCAGTGCTGTGTCTGGCTGCGGTTTCTGCCTCAGGAGGAGCGGGACCCGGGCTCAGGCACGGCTCAGAAAGGTCCCAGGGCCTAAAGGGGCTGTTCTGCCGCCCTGGTGCCTGACGACCCCACCCCACAGGACACTTCAGGGGAAGGGGTCCCTCCCCAGCAGAAGCTGGGGGGACCTACAGGCTCTTCTGCCTTCTGGAGAACCCTAATGCCCTCTGCATGTCAGAGTCTCTAAGACGTGACCTGCTCCCCTGGGTTGGCCATACTTTCCCTGCCACATCCCCCCCCAAACCCCTCTCTCAAGGCAGACCTCTGAACCACGCTGCTGCACACCCCCGACCGGGCCCCAGTGCGGGATGAGCTCATCCCGAGTCTGAAGACACACACAGACCTTATCACGGATTTTCTGGGGGTGGGAGAGCGCTGTCCCCAGGAGTGAGATTGCCTCACACCCTGGCCTCGTTCCACAGGGACGTGGAACGTGAGATTCCTGCCGATCCCCCTGCCCCCGTGCCCACCCCTTCCTCCCCGCGCTCACGGGCCCTCCACCCTCCAGGCCTCACCAGCTCGAACCCGCCAGGAGCCCCGGAGGGAGGCGGACGCACACACAGACACGAGGACTACAGAAGCACAGGCATGCGGAAAGGGGCACGGCCAGCGGGGGCGCGTGCTTGTGTGGGGGCACTCCGGGGGGACGGACCCGAGGCCGCGGCTCGGCTCAGCGCTGCCCTGCTCTGACCGTGCCCCGCCCCATTGCACCCTGGGTCTGTTTCTGTCCCTTCCGCCGCGGGCACGAGCGCCACTCCCGCCTGAAGCTCGGATACGCAGTCTCCTCCCCGAGGATCACTTTTTCGTCCCCCCTGACTCTGACTCCTCAGTGCTGACGACAAGGACACCCGTGAAAACCCGGTGGCCCATCACAGCGGCGGTCCTCGGGCGGCTTCCCCAGCTCTGTGCTGCCTGCTGGGGCCTATGGCTCCCTCGGGGACAGAAGTCCTGCGGAGGGAGGAGCCAGGCTTTGACGGTCGCCAGCCCACGACCGACCGCGGGCCTCAGGGGTGTGTGTGTGTGTGTGTGTGTCTGGCTGCTCCTCCCTGCTGCCTGCCAGGCTCAGGGCCACCGGCAGGACGAGGACGAAGCCAAGGGCCCTATTGTGAAGCAGCTCTGGCCACTGCTGCGGGGCTGACGGGCCACCGGACACTGCACAGTGACGGGACAGACACGAGCACGCGCCGGGCCGCGGCCCCCTGCCGGGGACGCTTACCTAGGGAGAGTCCATTGGTGACGGCGGAGGAGGAGGCGAGGGCGAGGCCCCTGCGGGGGCTGCGAGACTCTAGGACGCTGTCGTCCAGCAGGTGCCTCGCTTTCTCCGACGGGAACGTCGCACTTTTACTCTCAACTACACTCAACTGACACATCATACTGGAAAACGGAAAGGGGGAGAGAAGGCACAGCTCCTTATCCGTGCGGGGGACAGGGCCCGCACCTGCCCCGGGGCCCTGAGCCGGCGGCGCGTCGAGAAGACCTAAGACCTCCGCCCGGAACCAGGTCCACTCCGGGCCCCGCCCTGTCTCACGGCGTGACCTTGGGCAAGTCACATCCTTGTCTGCGCCTCAGTTTCTCCATCCGTCAGACGGGCACTAACGATACGTGCCCCGCCGGTCCCCCGGGATGAGTATGAGGCTCATGCGAGTGGACAGTGCTTGTGAGCGATGGGGTACGCCAGGGGTGGGGGGGCCGTGACCCTGCGGTCACGAGGTCTGGTTCTGGAGTCGCACACGCCTGGCCCGAATCTTTGCTCCGGCCTTACTCACCATTGCGAGGGGCTTCACCCCATCGACCCTTACTGGACTCACTCTTAAGAGTACACGTAATGCAGTGCCCACCGCGGGGGCCTGTGGGGGGCGGTCAGCCCGATGGGCACGCAGCACAGCATCGAGCCCAGGGAGAGCCCTGGACACTCAGAGGACAACCGCTTCCTCCTCCAGCCCGTGAGTGACTCCAGGGCCAGCCTGGGCGGGCTGAGGCTTGTGTCTTAGTGGAAGGAAGGAAGGAAGGAAGGAAGAAAGAAAGGAAGGAAGGAAGGAAGGAAGAAAGAAAGAAAGGAAGGAAGGAAAGAAGGAAGGAAGAAAGAAAGGAAGGAAGGAAGGAAAGAAGGAAGGAAGAAAAAAAGGAAGGAAGAAGGGGAGATAGAAGGGAGGCAGGAACAGAGGAAGGGAGGGATGGACCCAACTGTTCAGGATCCTGTGCCCAACACCCTGGGGACACAGGCACGGCTGCTCCCGGCCATGCCCAGGACCACACGTGCACCCTAGCTGTCACCCCCACAGGGCTGGGTGAGCCAGGGCAGGTTCACTATCCTGCAGGCCCCCCTCTAGCAACTGGCAAGCAGAGACCGAGTCAGAGACGACTCGTGCTGCCCCGGATGACAGTCACGGCGCCCACTGGACTCCGGGCTGTACACAAGGGGGACACTGACCGAGCTCCGAGGGAGCCCCACCACTGCTCCCCTGCCCTCCCTCCATGCTCCTTCCACCGGCTGCTGGGCCAGCGAGACCCATCCGCAGTATCTAGACTGTGCTATGCAGACCTCGCAGCTCTTCCCGAGCCCGTGCCAGTCGGAGGAGAGGGCACCAGCCAGGGATGCCACGGGCGGTCGTCAGCAATTCCCCGACGGGGTGGGGAGGGCCCGGCGGGCGAGCTCTCCCCAAGCCCTGGAGCCCATGCCTCACGCCCAGCCCACCTGGAGCCCCGAGGGGGGCTCGCTCCGTTACCCACTTGTTGCCTAGGCTGTGGCTCTTCCTGTGCCTTGGGACCGGGGGTGTGGGGAGGCTGCCGGCGACGGATGCATCGGGGCAGGTGGGCCGCCGGCTGAACCTTGCGCAGCTGGAGCTGGGGCCTGTGGAACAGAGCGGAGAGAGGGCCGTGAGGGGCTGCGGAGGCTCCGAGGGGGTGGGCCCGGGGTCGGGTGGGGCACCTGGCCAGGCTGTCACAGACGGGGCACGATGCGTGCAGGCCCCGTGGCTTTTACCCCGTGAGGCACTGAGCCCTCGCTCCCCGGTATAACTCGCTCCTGGGGCTGACATCTGCCAGGACGGCCGGTGTCCTGCTGTGCCCGGTGCCCCGGACAGGGAATGACATCCGGCCACCCAGCTGGGCGACAGAATCGAGACTTCACGGTCTGTCTTCCGAGTCCAGGCCCGTTGTCCCTACCCCTGTGTCCTTCTCCAGCCACTCATTCAATGGGGGACCAAGAGCTGTGGGGGTGGGGGGCGGGCAAAGGATTTACTGCGTGAGAGCACAGCTAGGTGCCTGACCCCCAGCCTGAGAGTTGCTGCCTGAGTGACTTTGGACGGGCTGCTTCTTCCCTGAGCCTCAGTTTTCTCATCTGAAAAGTGGAAATAATTCAACTCGCCCTGCAATCGTGAGCTAATGCATACAGAGTTTCAGTTAATACTCAGACTTGTTTTATTATAATTACTACCACGTCACGGGGGCAGCCGTGGGTCGTCAGAGACCCAAACCCCACTAAGCGTCGCGTGCAGAGACCGGGGCAGAATCCTTCGTGCTGGCCACGTCCACAGCTACATATCGAGGGGCGTGGTCCCAACCACTATGGTAGGCTCGAAATTTCTGTGGCTTGAAGGGAGGGGACCTGGGCTGGACACCGGGAGTGGGGGCCAGGGCTCCTGCATGCCCTGCAGGGCACACCCAACGTACAGTGGATCAAGGGGCTGCTGCCTGGCTGTGCAAAATAACTTTCCCGGGAAGGCTTGGGCAGCCCGAGGTCCGCCCAGGGTTCCAGGTCCTCCGCCACACGACACTGCAGATCCACCAGCGACCGAAGGGTTCCCGTGTCCTCCTGCACGCCTGGCTCATCTTTTTTTTTTTTTTTTTTTTAATGTCAAAATGATGACCCCCTCCCCCCAAGCCGGTCCCCTAGGAAGGCTCTAGCTCCCTTCTGGCCATTGAGAAGGTTCACGGGACAGAGGAACGCACATGTCCTCAAGCTCTGAATTCCTGCTCCGAGCTGCTGCGTCTCACCCCTGTTCCTCCCCCCATGCCTGCATTTCCCCCGAGGCCCCACCACCAATCTTTCTGCTAGGTGGGGCCTGGTCGAGGACTTCCTCCGTTGTTCCCCTGGACAGCTGTTGTCAAACATCACTTCTCAGGTCCCCTGCACGACTCCCAGGTCCTCTCCCTTTCACATGGTGGCACTCTCTGCTCCCAGGAGAACACCGTGGTGTCAGGTGTGATCTCTCTCACACCTAGCTTTGCCGTCGCCACACACACCTCCATCCACACCAGCCTTCTCGTCAGGCCTGGGGAAGTGGGACCCCCTCTGTCCACAGCCAAGCCAGCCCCCCTCTTCGGTCCTGCCTGTTTCCTCTGAGGGTTCCCTCCATCCCTTTCCCCTTCTCTCTCTGGCCCTTCCTCCAGCCTAAACATACTCTAGCCTCTCATTTCTGTCAAATATGGACCCTTGGCCCTAGTTCTTCCTCCTCACACAGAGGTCTGTCCTCCTCGTCGCTCTGCTTCTGTCCCTCTCTCTCACTCTTCAAGTCCCTAAGATCTGGTGTCCACACAAATGACATTTCCATAGACCTCGTTTTTGCCAAACCAATGAACACTCATCGGCTTCTCACCAGAGCCCCTGGCATCGGATGCCAGTGATCACTGTTTGTGGCCCAAGGAACCTTACCGAGGAGGCCCCCACACCACACTGCCTCTGGGTGTCACCGTCTACAAGCCCTGGCCAGGCGGCAGGAGGCGGGGGACACGGTCTGAGGTCCCAATTCCAGCCTGCATGTGGAGTCTTAAGAACAAGGCTCTGACGGACCAAGCCACGATCCTGTCATGTGCTGCTTCACGATGGGGATACGTTCTAGGAAATGGCCCAGTGAGGCCACTTTGTCGTGTGACCACCAGAGAGCACGCGTACAGGAACCCAGGCGGTCCCGCCCGCTGCCCTCCTAAGCTGTCCGGTGTGGCCTGCTGCTCCCGGGCCACGGGCCTGTACGGCACGTCACTGCACAAAAACCGACACGAAATTAAATCAAGCTCAGAACACGAAGCGACCGGGAGACACGGTCAACACGAGGTGCGCGTGGCTGCCGGCGTGACACGGCACGGTTTTGCAGCAAACCTCTTTTCCGCAAGTAGAGAGAGTCTACTCTAAAATAACGACTCAAAGTCCAGTGCAGTAAATGCGTAAACCAGTAACGCGGTCACTGACTATCAGGCGTAACGTCCTACATGTGACTGCACGTGCTGTGCTCGAATGCGACTGGCAGGGCCGCAGTCTGCTTGCGTCAGCATCGCCACGAACGTGTGGGTAATGCCTAATGCCTTGCAGTGTGATGTCATGACAGCTACGACGTCACTCACGAGGTGATAGGGATTTTCCAGCTCCATTATAATCTGTGGGGCCGTCGTCATATATGAGGTCCACCGCCGATCAAATCATCCCTACGCGGTACACGACCGTCACCAGCTCACAGAGGCCACAGAAAGGCCTCTGAGTAGTGTGCGGAGGGCCCCGAAACCGCACCGAAGCTCTGGGCGTGTGTGCGTTTTCCTGGCGAAGGGTTCCACACTGCCCATCGCCTTCCTGGAGGCTGGGATTCCTAACCCTGGGCAGGCATCGGGCTCCTGCGGAATGCTCGTGGATATGGAGGGTTCTTGGGCTCACCCCTGCAGCTTCCGATGTTGTCGTGGATGCAGGTGGGGCTGGGCGTGGCTCTCCTGGGGACGTGCACCCCAGTGAAGGACTTCTGCTACAAATGGCTGGAGACACGTCTGGAGGCCATCCTGCTTTGTTTTTGTTTTGCACGGATTGCTCAATAAAGGAGTCCGTGCAGAGGGCGGAATTCGCCTTGTTTATCAGAGGGATGACGGTCTCTCGGCCTGAGTCACTTTGGCTCCCGCCCCGGGGGTTCAGAGAGTATTCTGCAAAGGTCAAATCGCATGGCTCCTCCTGCTGCGGTCTGAACTGGAACTCGACTCCCCAGTGTCATAATAATAATAATAATAATAGTAATAATAATAATAATAATGGCGAGAATGATGGTGGAAGGTTCGGCACCTGGCACGGGGCTGTGCATATGTGTGGGCTGCAACCCAGAACACGGGCTCTGTTAGTAAGCCCGTTCGACAGGAGAGAAAGCCAGGGCTTATGTATCTGCTACGTGCAGGACTTGAACCCAGGAGCACAGCACTATGGGTAGGGGGGAACCATGGCGGGGAGAAGAGCTCTACAGTTCAAAGGTCAGGCATCAGAGAAAACCTGAGGAAGCAGGAACGGTGACACGTGTGTGCTGATGTGATAAGCAAGAAGCACTTCCTGGGATGAACAAGGTCCAGCTGCGACTCCGGAAAGCGACGCTGAGGGGGACGAATGTCGGCCAGGTGCCAGCTGTGTGCCGGGCTTGCATAAGCACGTCGACGTCCCATTTCATGGACTCCTATGCGGTGGTTACTCTGACGAGCACCGTTTCAAAGGGATGCGCGGAGCACACCAGGTCACCTACACGCTGGAGGGGTGCGAGGTTGTCCTCTTAGCCAGCTGTGCATGTGGCAAGGGCCGGATGCTCCGAGGCTCTTCTGGTAACTTCCTTGGCCTTCCTGTCCACTCCCGACGGCCCCCTTTCCCTCCTGTCTCCTCCGTGTGGCTCCCAGTCCTGGCTCATGTCCCACCTTCGGGCTCTCTCAAGCCTCCACAGTCACCCCCATCTCCACTCTTGACTCTCCCTCCTGAACGAGGCCTGGACCCGCCCCCTCTGCTCGTTGCTGGGGAGTTATGCCTGGCCTCAGACGCCCCTCAGCACAGCTGGAGGGAGGGTGGGGGGGGGCCAGCAGAAGTGGCTCTGATGTCCCCAGGCCCTGTGTCAGAGCTAAGGCTGCTCTGGGAGCCGTGCTCTTGGCCACTCCCACGCCTGCATTGTTGACCAACAGCCTGCGCCTGACGCCGAAGCAGAAGAATTTCCATTCAGCTGGGACCTGGGGATGGGGGTGGCCTCTCTGCCAGTAAGTGACACTCTCAGCTACTGAAAGGCCTCACGTTCCTGCTCCAACGAGCCCGGGGCGGCCACCACGTGACAGCACCGGGGACATGTGCCTTCTGGGGACGGTTTCTGAGCTCCACGACTGGCAACTTTGCTTCTCCATGTCCACCGGGCAGGGCCAGGGCTGGGGGCGGCGCTGAGGAGCTGGGGCCCTGGCCCGATATGGCACGAACAGCTGGAAAAACTGACCATGTGGCTTGACTATCTCAGAGGATTGCTCTATTTTTCCTCAGCATAATTTTTCCATGAATAATCTTTAAAGCTCTTTAAGTGGCTATTTCTTTAGCAGTTTTATTGGAACATATGAGAACCGACGGTCTGTGGAGAATGAGATATCATGTTTAAAAAAAAAAAAATCTGGTTTTCATTACATTTTTCTCAAGAAACCAACATCCTGCCCAGCGGACCACTCGTTGATTGTAGGAGAAGAGACCACAGGGCCTTCTAATCATGGCTTTGGGTGGATAGGGTTTTGGAGCGGACGGCATCGCTAAGAACTCTGGATCCAGAGGCAGCCGGTGACTGGTATCTGCCACTTGCAGGCTGAGTGACCTCGGGCAAGTCACCTCACACCTCTGAGCCTGAATCCTGCATTTACAGAACAGGGACAGCGACATGACCTGCGTCTCTGTGAGGAGGAAATGATGCCTGTCCCCGCCTCCTTCCTGTGACCATCACCCCCCGTCCCTGGGCCAGCCACTGGGCCAGGTGCTGGACAGCCAGGCTGAACGAGCGCGGAGGTCCCATCGTCATGGAGTTTATTTAGTCTGGCCGGGGAGAGAGAGAGACGAGCAACCAGGTAATGACACCCAGGATGGAAACGTCATTACTAGGAAAACCAGAGTAATAAATCTGGGAACGGCAACAACTGCAGCAACAGTGTCACTACCACGATGACAACGGTGGTGGTGACGGTGACAGCCCACGCTCACTGAGCATCTGCAGGGTGCCAGAAACCGTGCTGAACACAAGCTTCGCCATAACACCGCCCCGCAGGCACCCATTATCTCATCGCCGCAACGTGGGGCCTGGGCTCGCAAGGGTCGAGGAGCTTCCGGGCAGGCAGCTGGATGCAGGGGATCTGTGGGCAGGGCGCCTGAGAACAAGCGGAGGTCCGAGGGGACCTGGAGGGTCTGGCATCCAGGCTGGCACAAGAGCTGCAGCAGGGGCAGTGGCATCCACAGGAGCAGCAGCAAAGACCCCGAGACAAGAGACAGCAGAACCTGCTACAGGAACTGCAGAGCGCCCACTGCTGAGGGGGAATGTGTGTGTGCTGGGGTGGAGGGGTTGGGGAGCGGTTGGTGGCTGGGCCAGAGCTGCGGGGCCATGTGAGGAGCCTCGAGTTTAACAAGGGGGAGGCGTGCCGATTTTTAGGAGCGGCCATAATGTACTCGGGTCTCATCCTGTGACGCTCGCTCTGGCCAGAGAGCACGTGCCTGTGGCCAAGCCCACAGACTGGGAGGGGAGGCTGTGAATGAGAGGGGTCCAGGAGGTGGACCAGTGGGGGTGTGGCAGGAGCAGGGCTGGGTGACCCTGAGCGGAGGCTGGTGCCAATCACTTAGGGAGAAGGCTTGGGGGGAGCAGACGAGAGGTTCAGATTGGGACAGATGTCGAGAGGCCGCTGGGTAGACGGGTGCAGTGCTCAGGAGGCAGATGGCGGCTGGGGACAGATGTGGGCGACATGTCACGCAGGGGTGTGGGGAGGCCCCGGGAGAGGTGATTACCCAGGGCTGGAAGCTCCGTGGCAGGAGGGAAGGCCTGGGACGGAGGGACAGACGTGGGGGAAACCAGCGTTTGTGGGGTGAGAAGAGAAAGGCTGAAAGGAATTTGTGTAAAACCAGAGAGTCACCAGCACAAACATTTGAGACACGTATCATTTCAGAGGCACGAGGAAAAGTGATCCTGGGCTTCAGTTTTCCAAAGGAAGGCGTCTCAGAAGCCAGGCACCCTGCTCCTGACCCCAGCAGCCCCCAGTCTCGACTGTCCCTTCTTCCCCCTCAGTGCTGGCCTTCTGCAGGCAGCACGCATCTTTGGGGCTGGGACACATGGTGATGGTCCCCTTTCCTCTGGTCCCCAGTCCCTAGAGACAACAAACAGGAGGGGGCTCGTCTGCCACATGCTCAGCTATACCCAGCACCACGGCATTGCCTGGACCCACCGTCCTCTTCTGTCCAGCCCTGCAGACAAGCCTGACATGCTCCAAAAATGACCTCCTGTTCATCCTAAACGTCTCTCTCCGGAGAAGAGAGAGAGAAATGGTGGGAAGGAACAGCTGATCTCCCCCCAGCAGCGAGGGCCTTCACTGAGGTTAAACAGCTACTCCTCAAGTTCTTACAGAGGGCGGGGATGCCCCCTCCATATTCAAGGCCTTGTCACCTGCTCTTGGTGGTGGCCGGCACCTTTGCCCTCACAGCTCCCGCCCATGGCAGCTCAGGAGTCGTGTGTGATTTCCTGTTGACTGACACCAGCTCTGTGTCCCACCCAGGGCGACAGCCGGAGTGCGGCCGAGTGTGCCCAACGGCCGGCCTGGTGCTCGGGGCTGCAGACGAGGCTCAGGAGACAGGGAGCTCATGCCCGCGGGTTTCCCGCAGTGCCAAGGGGCTCTGGCCTGGGCCGGCATGGCGATGCTGGCAGTTTCATCCTGGGGGCGCGTTCCAAGCCCCGCACGTTGGAAACCGATGGGGGGCGGCTGTCGCAGTGGAGAAACCACTCAGCGGAGTCCCGAGACCCAAGGTCCAGTCCAGCCCCTGTCCCGAGCGGAGCGGGGAGCTCACGCCCGTCCCCTCAGCCTCCTGCGCCTCCGCCCCCTCGTGGGACGTGGAACGCGGGCAATGACCACGGCCGTGGTCTGGGGCGCCTTGACGCGCCGCCGTGAGCGTCCGCCGCGCGGGGCGCACTCGCCCCCAATCGGCAGGGGGCTCTGCCGCTTGGCTTCTTCGCTGCGCCTGCGCAGAGCCCTGTTTGCGCCCAGACCCGGGACCCGGCCGCCTCTGGGGCTGCCAGCGCCCCGCGGGACCCGGGACCCGGGGGCCGCTCTGCACGGAGAGCCCGTTTGTGCTGAGCCTTTCCACTGGCCAGGTGTCACCGCGGCGCCTGGGGGCCGGCCCCTTTCACGGTCACACACGTTCTCTTGTTTCTCTGCACGCAGTTCCCACGCATCCTCACGGAGTCGAGACCACCTGTCCAGTGTGCTGTGGCCCAGACGCGTTCTCCTTGGAGTCACAAGGGCCCAGGTTCCCAGGCCACGGAGAGGGAGGGCAGGGAAGCCGGGGACACCGCTGGTGCCGCGTGGGGAGCTGGGCCGCCGAGTGGGAAAACCGGGCTGCCGGTGGCGCCAAGCAGAGGACCGCCATGGGTCGCACTCAGTGTTGGGGTCCTGCCAGTGGAGGCCCCGCGTGTTGTGGGGCAGAGACGAGCCTTTGGCTGTGGCCTGTAGGACTTCCCTGCCTGCAGAACGCACGCGTGTCTTGAAGTGGCGGTCACGTGCGCGGGGTCCTGGGCGTGCGTCACGTGGCGCGGCTGGCGAGTGGTGAGCCGGGGCTGAGTGAGGTGAGGGCCCCCTGGCCCCCTGCCTGCCTCACGCTGTCCCTCCAGCACGACAGGGCCGGGGCTGCCTGCGAGGGCCACGAGCTCTCACGTTCCTGCGTGGCCCGTGACACCGTGCCGGGGACACCTCTGTCACAGCCAACACGGGATGTTCACTCCTCCTCCCCTTTCACCGATGGGGAAACGGAGGCTCAGAGGATGACACCGGCGGCTCACGCTCCCACAGCAAAGTGCTGGAGCCGGGGTCTGCACTCGGCTCCGCCCACTCCAAGGTGGGCTTTTACCCTCCACGCCATAAAACAAGGAAGACAGAGAGGCATGGGGGTGGGGGGGCGTCCTCCAGGTGTGAGGACAGCAGCCCGAGGCGCAGGCCGAGGTCCCCCCCACACACTCACTTTGCTGCCAGGGACTCAGAGGAAGCCCGACGGCTGGCTCAGCCCCGCGGAGGCAGGGCTACCGCGGACACGGATCCAAGGTACACATGAGAGTGACCCGCCCACTCTGGGGGTCAACGTTCTTTACGATTTTTGCTCTCCAGGAAAATATTAGTTCACTTATATAAGCTAAACATCACATACGGGATAAAACTGAAAACGTGGCATTCCTGGCCCCTTTT
Organism: Macroglossus sobrinus; assembly: GCA_004027375.1. Lineage (NCBI taxonomy): Eukaryota > Metazoa > Chordata > Mammalia > Chiroptera > Pteropodidae > Macroglossus > Macroglossus sobrinus. The sequence goes on along the minus strand of PVKZ01005905.1, from coordinate 30,664 downwards.
TTCCGCCCCCAGAGCAGAAACTGAGAAATTGAGAAAAGTTTCTCAATTTCCTTTCTCACAGTCTGTCTATTTGTCGGTGTGGAATGGTGGGCACGGCAGCTCCCCGGGGGCAGGAGGTGGGGACAGGTCTCCGTGGGGTGACAGAGGGTGCAGCCCACTCGGACACTGAGGCCTCAGAGGGACTCAAGACCAGGGCTGCCCCAACGCCAGTGTCTCCCATGTCCCAGGCAGGCAAGCTGGTTAGAGAAGTGGACACAGCTGGAAAGAGGGCCAGGCAGCTTGCCCTGGTCTCCTTTTGGCTCCTCAACACGCCACGCCTCACCCCCTAGCGGCTTCTACTGCCTGCCTCCCTCACCAACGTGTCAGCTCCAGGTGGGCGGGTCTGCGCCTTGCATTGCAGGGTACGTGGCCCATGGCAAGTGCCTGGCTCACAGCAGGCCCTTGGCTTAAAAGTCTTGAGGGAAGGAAAGAATGAACGCATGCTGGGGCCTCTCCCTGGCAGGTGTGGGGGTGCCTGGCCATGGGAGGGAGAGCCCAGAGAGGAAGCGTAACCCTCTCCCGAGGAGGAGGAGCCGAGGGAAGCTGCGTTCCTCCCATTCCTGGGGCTGCAAGGGGCACATTCCTGTCCCTGGTCTGCTCGGTCTCCTGCTACACAGCCCGGTCTCGCTGCCAGACCAGGGCAGGCCTCCCAGGAGCTGCCCGGGGGACCCCACCCTCCACGGGACTCCGTGGTGGGCCCTGGCAGCAGGGGGCACCTGTCTCTTTGTCATCTGAGGTTGCGGGTGGAAAGCCAGGACCCCTGAGGGACATCTAAAGCCTGCCAGACACTGTTGGTGGCCGGTAATCGATGAAAAACTTAATATCCTGCCTCCCAAGGCTGCAGCCCGGGGTCCACTCCCTGAGAACCGCTGAGTCAGGGCTTCTCTGGGAGGGTGTGCAGTCAGCGGGCGGCCACTCCCCGAGCTGCCGTCAAGAACCAGGTGCCCACAGGGCCCAGTGAAGAACTCAGAGGCTGGGGCGGAAGGGATGAGGGCAGGTGACCGTGTGTATTTACCCTGTGCCCCTGCGGGCCGGGCTCTGGGAACCCCACACCAAGTCCTCACCCCGGGGGCTTCAGTCTTGTGGCAAAGGCAGGCCTGGGACAGACAGAGGGAGGTGCTACGGGGACGGACACACAGCTGTGAGAGGGTGGAATGCAGGGTCAGCCAACACTCTGCCAAAGGCCAGCTAGTGAATGCTCTGGGCTTTGCAGGCTGAAGGGTCTCTGTCCCTCAACCCTGCCACTGGAGAGTGAGCTGCCACAGACAAGAGGGCAACAGATCGGTGTGCTGTGCTCCCAGGGGTGGTGGATCCGGCCCACAGGCTGCCAAGGCCAGGTGGGACAGGGCCTGACCCCGAGTGGGGGAGGGGCGGGAACGAATGCTTCCCGGAAGCAGTGACATCTTGTTAAAACTGCAGGCTGATTCGCTCATGCTGACAATAACAACGTAGTCCTAAGGATGGGTGTTCCACGTGATGAGCGTTTCACGTGTCAGGCTTGGTGCTCAGGGCTTTATACACGTGGTCTCCCTCAGTTCCCACAATAATCCCGTGAGGGTGGGGTTAGTGTCCCCGCCCCCACCAATGTGGCCCCTCCCTATGCAGCAGGGGAGATCAGCCCATCACTGAGAGCTGGCTGGAACGCTGATAGAAGCACACCATCACAGTGATAACAGGACTAGAGGCCCAGGTGGCAGAGCACCCTGCAGGCGGGAACTCGCCCAGCAGGTGAGTGCTAGTACCACCTCCACTTTGTGGGTGAGGCCACTTGGATCAGAGAGGTGACGTGACAACGCTCAGGGTGACTTCAACGCCTGGGCCCTTAACCACCAGGGGACGCTGTGTGTGTCCCAAATGTCTGAACAGAACCATCTGCATCTGATGGCATCCAATACCCCGGGCACCCTTGTACCCCTCCAGGGCGTGTCCACCGAGCCTGGGCAGTGGGTCTGATGAGGAAAAGATCCTGGGGTTTTCTCTTATCCACCCTGTGCATGCTCCCAACTTGCACAGTTCTGATCTTGCCTCTCTTGGGGCTTCTGGGTCCCAGGCTCCTCCAGGGAGTCCCAGCCCAGAGGTATCCATCCCCCCGGGCACTGTGTTATCAGGAGCCTTGGAAGGCTGGTGTGAGAGGGCCGTGAGCAGGGATATCTCAGTCGGCCACCGTGCAAACCGAACTGTACCCTTGGGCCCCATGGTCAAGGCCAACGCGGGCAGCCATGTTTGGGCCATTAGCAGCTTTGCCCCCACTCCATGTGGTGTGGCGTGGCTACAATACCTGCAAGGTCTTCCTTGGAAGAGACGAGTCTCGGAGAGCTGCTTCCTGGTTCAATTCTGAGTGACAGTCTGAAAACAAAGATTTTCACACGATCAGAAGGGCTCCGGTGTACGGGGGTGGGGTAGGGGGTGGGGCTGAGCATGTGAGCATATTTGTCACTGGGAAACTGGATTGTTGTTAGAGACAGTTATGGCCACAGACTCAGGAATACATCGAGGTCTACTCCAGGTCACAGCCACTTCCGAGTCCCCAAGGGACTTTCATGACCAAGAAATCACGGTTAGGGGTGACACAGTGCAAAGAGTAAGCATCATCGGCTGGGCACCAACATGTACATGCTCCAGACAACCCTATGCGTGAGGTACACACAGTACCCCGTCTTACAGATGAGGAGACTGGGCAGTGGTGAGTTCAAGCAGCTCCCCGAATCCACAGAGCAGGGGGATCACACCCCACAGTGTCTGACCCCAAACCCAGGTTATTAATCGTCACACAGCACTTCCTTGCAAGTGCCCCCAGAGAGCCAGGAGGCAAGAGACACATGATGATGACGACGATGATGATGATGATTGACACCTCAATATTATTATTATTTTTTAAAAGCATCAATTAAGAACTTCTGGATAAAAATGACAGAGTGAAGCCAGATGTCAGACTCTCCCTCTCCCAACAAAACCAACAAACGATTATGAAAGTTTAGGCGTAAACAAATGCACCAGCTGCTTCTCAGCAAACGGAGGGCGTGAACTGAAGCCATGAACTTCAGACGGAGAAGTGCAACAGACACGGCCTGGCTCCTGTCCCGCCCTCTGAGGCTCCTCGGCAGGTCTGCATGGGCTTCCTCACCTATCCCTCTTCTGAGTGGCTCCAGAGGCTGGGCAGAATCGGACGGGATGGGTGGAGCGCACGGTGGACACGCTGATGGAAATGGAGCCTCTACTGAAGGGTGGGGGGTATCCCTTTCTAGAATGGGGAAAGGGATGAAGGAAACCCTGACATGAGTCTTTTAATAGAGGCTCCGTGTCGAGAGCAGACTGCTTGCTCCCCTCCTCCAAGGAGCCTGAGCTCTGTGTTCCCCCAGGAGACAGAAGAGGGGAAGATGAAGGCCCCCCCAGGACCTCATACAACGGCCGGAGAACTGGCCCATCTCAGCCACCAGATCAGGGGCAGATGTCATCTCCCTCTGTCGCAGCCGTGGACCAATTCAGACGAAGCCTCTCCAATGGGAGCAAGACGAACAGGATGGCATGGCCACCTGGCAAGCAGCCGCTCAGAGGGAAAGGAGGCAGAGAGGCAGGCAGCGTATCGTGCAGCCCGGGGGCAGCCCCCAGGAGTTCCAGGAAACCCCAGCACGTGCTCTGAGCAGGAAGCCCTCGTGCAGAACACGGCTGAGTAAAACGCGATCTGAAAACAGTTAACATGCAGGAGTGAGGTAAAAAGGGAGACCGCAGACCCAGGGAAACAAATCCAGGACCGAATGATGAAAACCTAAGTAGACAGAGACCGTCCCAGTGACCGTCGGGGACAAAGACAAAAGATTACGGCCATCCGAAAGAAGCTAATGGATGTGGGAGGCAGAGAGCGTCTAACACGTGGATTCCTGGAATCGTTGGGATAAAAAAAAAAAAAAAAAAAAGAAGCGAAGAAATGACCCGGAGGAAGGAAGTCAGATATAAACCCAACGAATATGAAGCAAGCACGCCACATCCCAGGGAGACCTGGTGTGGGGCCCTCTGCTCGGAGGCACCCCCTTTGTTAAGCTTTCGAACTTTACCCACCAGGCAGGCAAAACAAGACACTTAACAAGAGGGGGAAAAAAAAAATCGGACCGGCCTGCGGCTTCTCTATAGCGACCCGCGAGGCCAGAGGCAAGGCCGCAGGGTCTAGGGGCAGAGGTGCAGAGGGGCCGGCCCCGCAAGTCAGCTGCGGACACGCTTCCATGAGAGCAAACAGCCCGCAGGGCAGGACCCACGAAAGCCTGCTTCCCCTTCCCGACGAGATCCCGCCAAACGGGGCCTGGCTGACAACAACACAGACTCCAGGAACGGAGCCGCTGTGCAGGAGCCACGGGTGGCGAGAACTGAATCCGTTTATAAAAACACCAAGCAGCTGGAATCCTGATTCCTGAACAGGATGTGGAAGGTTATAACGAACGAATCACTGTGCAGATGGAGAAGTGAACACGGGGAGGGGGCCCGTGTTCTCATCGTTTCCCCCGACCCTGTTCACGATGGCAATCTAGCGAGAGCAGAACGTAAGGACTCGGTCCTCCTAATGTGTTCCCGACCTCTTTGATTCATCGTAGAAGGCTCTTTGAGGAAGCAATATCTCTCGGGGTGGAGAAATATTTATTTGAAGAGCGGCAACTCCTTCCATTTCATTTCAGTTCCTTTTTTAAAAAAATGTTTCTGGTTAAAGTAAAATAAAATTAAAGTTAATGCTTTCAATTAAAAAATAGTTATGTGTGGCGTGATTCCATTTTAATAGATCGATCCTTGCATCCGTCCTTCTCTATGTGTATCGATGCATTTTCTATGCATAGAAAAAATTGCAAAATTATGTCCACTTAAATGCTCATGGTCATGCTTTCCAGGTGGTGGGAATTTGGGGTATTTTTTTTTTTCTTAAATAAAACAGACAATAAAGACTGAGAAAAACAAAGCGCTGGGTGGGCCCCTTGGCACAGGAGTATTTCCCAAGCAGGCGTGTGGGGGCTGGGTTTCAGGAATGCAACCTCATCATCGAGGTAATAGCCGAGCAGCTGGGTCCAGGGCTGGGCAGCCGGTCTCCAGCTGGGCCGTGGCGCGTGGGTTCCCCCAGAATCACAGGCTCTGAAAGGCCTCTGCCGCTCAGAGCCGGGGAAGGGACCCCCTGAATGGTCCAGGCCCCAGGAGCGGGCGACAAGGCAGGCATCCCCCCTGGATCTGCCCACTCGGACCACAACAAAGGGCCTTTGTGAAGTCCTGCCGAGGGCTGTTTAGCAAAAGTGCTCAGTGTCCTTCAGCGGGAAGGAGCACTTACTCACGATAGGCAGCTTGTCCAAGGATTATCTCATGGTCAGAAGTATTTATAGGCAGTTCTTCTCCTTAAGGGATATTAGTGTTAATGAAAAACTACTGTCCCTTTAATTGTACTCCTGGCACGCGAATGGAAAATATTATCCCAGAACCTAACTGGGAATAATTTCACACGCTGGAGGTACTTTTCGTAGGCATAGCGCATGCTTTGTAAGTGAAACGAGCTCAATTTGTGGCAAATGCAATTTGCATGGTGATCCCTGGCCTCTGTCTGTTGTTGTTGCTATTACATAATAGATCAAAATCTCACATAGTCTATTTTAACGAAATGTTACATGGTAATGACTGAAGACGTTATGTGTATGTCCCCAGAGTTACAACCAATCATTAGAACCAACCTAGGGGGGCTTTGAAAAAAATACACGTTTCCCCACCCCAGACATCTGGATGGCTAGAAGGCCCCCCAGGTGGCTGATTCAGGCCAGGGCTGAGAACCGCACTGCTGCAGGCCTGGCAGATGTGGAGCTGTCTGAACAGCCGCTCCCAAGGCCTGGAGAGGTCACCTGGGGGGTGGCGGGCTCTACAGATTTCATAGATGGAGACCAAGTCATTAAGCTATCAAATTTTTAGATGAAAGAGAGAAAGAAAAAATATGTTGGATAATCAGATTCCAAGGAATCATGGCACAGCAGAAACAAGCAGCAAGATGAGATTTAAGGGAAGACATGTAAAATTGACGATTGGGGGTGGCAAATACAATGTTTACAAGATGGTTGAGAAATGTCTCGATAGTATCGGGTCGTTATGAAAACGTACTGAGGCTCTCGGTTGATCTCAAGGTCAAAATGAGCCAAGGGGCTGTCCAATCAATGTGGCAGACAGAACTGATATGAAAAAAAAAAAATCCCCGTCTCCCTCTAAATACATAGAAATGCTGAATGAAGTCCCAGGTGCCGCGAAGGAAGGAAGAACAGAAAGCCAGAGCAGGGTTCTGTAGTGGACGATGAGGCCTCAGCCAGCACCAGCCAGAGTATCCCTCAGGATGCTGGGACCACAGAGTGCCATCTCAGTCCATGAAACAGGCTCGTGGAGAGACCGTTTGCCAGCCCAGGGATGTGGCTAGAAAGTGGACCTTGAGCTCAGCGTGAGAGTCACCCCGAGGACCTGGAGCACCGAGCCTGCACCACACATGGCCGTGGAGGCCACATTCACGCTATCCATGCAGTCTGGGAGGGCCAGGCTGGGGAGCTCACGGAACACCTTGCTCAGAGCCGTGGCGCCCGGGGGACTGGGGCAGAGGCAGCACCGCTGCAGGCTGTGGGGTCAGAGGTCACACGACAGGCGCGTGCCTCTGTGGGCTGCGGGGTAGGTGCGGGTGCTGCCGCAGTGGCCTTCTATCCGCCCGGTGGACGGCGACTCGCTGGGTCCCCACGGGGGCCAGCAGAGGGTGGGCACTCACTTGTAGTTGTCGTCCTCCACAAACTTCTGGAGCTCCTCGATGTAGCGGACAGACTTCAGGTACTTCTGCACGTGGGGCAGGGTTGTGAGGTGATCTGCAAAAGGCAGACAGACCCAGAGGCTTCAGTCCCTCCGCGTCCCTGGGCCCAGAATGAGAAGTGTGGGAATCACCAATTTCGGCGCTAGACACTCCCTGGGCATTGGGACATGTGTATTCAGGATTTCAACAGTTGCTATTGGTCCCTTGGGCCAGGCCCTGGGCTGGACACTGGACACCCCTAGAGGGGTCATCAGGCCTGGGTTCTGCCCTTGAGGAGGAGTGCTCCCCGAGATGTCCAGGCCACAGACACGCCACCCTGAAGCCACCATAGTTCTTTGGCTGGGGAAAGATGGGTCTTTGGGGGAAAGTTGGCCTCCAGAATAGGCCAGAGCCAGGTGTCTGCTCCCTAAAACAGGTTTCCACTGGGGGTATATGGGTAAGCCCCCCATGCCTGCCCATTGAGTGACAAGAATGCAAGAAGGGATGAGTGGTACCCGCCCAGCTTGGCGCAGGGGCCCAGCCAGAACCTGGCACAGCTAGGCACAGCTGGGCACAGCTCGGCAGTCTGGCCCGTGGGCTGGAGCTGTTGCGTCCTGGGAGAGCGGGGAATTGCTAGAGGCTGGAGCGTCTTCCGAGCCAGGCTCTGTGCCCAGGCGTGTCTGGGAGTCGCCTGCTTTGACCTTCATACCTGTCTCCTTTGCAGGGCGTGACACGCCCATGTCACAGAGGAAAAAGCCCACTGTCCTTGAGAAGTAACAGAGTCGGGTCTGGACTCCACACCACCCGTGGCCTCTGCCACATTGTACAATCTCTCTCTTTCCTGGAGTGAGTGATGTCAGCTGCAATCCCCGACCTTCATGATCACTGCACTCCTGAGGGTGCCAGGGACTCTGCCCTTCCCCGTGGGTGAGACAGACCGAGCTAAGGGAAGAGACACAGGCAGTGGAGGCGGCTGTGAAGAGCGGGCTCCAGGGAGGGGCGTCCAGAGGACATGATGAGCACCTGACTCCACCCCTTAACCGCGAGATCCAAGATTCAGAACAGGCTGCTCTGCTTCTCTAGGGCCTTAGGGTTCTCGTCTCTGACATGGGGGTGAGGACACCTGCTTTCCGAAGCGGACGATGGGGAAGATACGGGTGAAGGTGACAGCAGTTAGGGCACTTCCTGAGCTCTGAGGAGATGTCGGGGCGTGGGAAGGGCGCCACACGCATCGTGTTCACTGACCAGAAAACCTCAGACTTAGAGGAGAAAGTGACTATGCAAGAGGCCAAGCTGAGATTCGAACCTGCGTCTGTCCGTCTGGCCCCAAAGCTGTGTCCGTCATTGCTCCGCTGGCCAGCAGGGCGACAGATGAAGACGTACTTGTCAGAGGAAAGGGCCCCGGTCGGCGGGGACGACACTGGGAACACAGTCCCCTCCCTGCTCCTCTGGCCGGGAGGAGAGCCGATCTGGAGGTTCCCCACCTCGCCCCACCTGGAAGCTGGTGGCGTGGCTTGTGAGCGGGGCCTGCTGCTGCAGTGAAGCCACCTTGCGGGAAGCCCACCTTGGCTTCCGAGGGGCCTTCCCAAGCGGAGGCGGCGGCTGCTGCTGCTGCTGCTGCTGCTGCTGCTGCTGCTGCTGCTGCTGCTGCTGCTTTGCTCGCTCCCCGTGTCTGGCAGGGAGGGTCGGCTCCCTTCTTGGTCCCCTTTGCCACTTCCAGACTTTTACGCCCCCACCTTTCGTGGGAACCCTGCTCCGCGGAGACACATTCCCGCAACTCTGCCGCCCATTCTCCTCGTCACCGCTGACGTCTCCCAGCTGGCCTCCGGTCGCTCACGCCCATTCTGGAGGACCCGGGCGCCTGGCCCAAGGCTGAGCTCCACACCCCTCAAGTTCACTGCCCTCTTCGAGTGAAGCTAATGCCCACACGGACGGCCGGTCCAGCATTCTGCCTTCTCCGTGCCCCGACCTCATCCCCAGCAGCGGTCTCCTCCGACCACCTCAGACACCCACGGTCACGGTCACACTCTGGGTCTGGTCACGTGTGGCAGCGCCCGGCTGGTTTCCTACCATGTGCTTTCCCTTTTCCTTCAGGCCCACAGCGGGGTCACGTTTCCTCGCCTTCTTTGGCGGACGCGATGAGTGCCACAGGCAAGTCTGGTCCCTAAAACCCACCCCCACACGACTCTCTCCTTCGGCATCTGCCAGCTGGATGGATGTCGAGTTCAGGGGCGGACTCTGAGGCCTGGTGACACAGCGGAGCCACCAGACAGAGGAGCCTGGGTCCCGGAATCTGCTTGGGGGAGCACTGTCAGGACCTGCCTGCAAAGCACTTCGGGAATGAATTCACAAATGAATGAGTGGCTTGGGAGGCAGGCACACCTGGGCTCTGCCAGTGCCCAAACTGCGACTCACCTGTGTTCAGCCGCAGTGCCCGTCCTATCAGTGACACGAAGGGGGTTGACATCTAGTTTGCACGGCCTTCGAAGATCAGATGCGTGCCAAGGACCCAGCACGTCTGATCCTCGAGCTAGTACAATGAAGAGTGATGCGGGGACTACCCGGTTTCTAGAGCTTTCTCACCGATAACGTGCTGGACCCAAATTTCAGTGACGGAAGATGGAAGGTAACTCTGACCATGGGGGGTGGGGCGGTGGGGTACTAACCGTAGCTGCAGGAAACTTGTAAATCAGCGATTATTCGGAGAATATTGTTCATCTGATTGGATCTTTGTTCGTTTTCCATGATGCTGCCCGAGGCGGGATATGCGGAATCGATGTAGATCAAATCCAGGAGATAGATCCCTAAAAGCAAAGAGGATATTTAACCAGGGTAGGCACCCACTGTCAATCACACAAAACGAGACAGGACAGAACTGCTCTGCCAGAAGGTATAAAGAACAACTTATCTCAAAAAACCAAAGCTACTATTGGGACTTCAATTCCAATCCTGACTAATGTTTCACAGAGATCACTCAACTATAAATCAAACATCTGAGCGATAACTAAAACTGAACACTGGCACGATTTTAGCATTTCTGGTTCATAGACTCTTCAGCGACAAGGTTTTTTTTTTTTTTCTCTGTAATTCAACTGGAAAATAACAGGACCAAAAAAGGGATGAATGAATACTTGTGTTTTTCACCAACCGATGAAGTTTAATGGGTTTAAGCTGTCATATCCAGCAGAAACACCATTTGGATTGAATTCAGTTTTCTGTTTATTTACTTGGCTGCGTGTCTATTTGTCTATCTCTCTGTATACATACACACACGCATGCACACACAAATCATAAATTAACTTAGGGATAAAAGAAGAAATAAAAAAAAAGCAGCAGTCTTTAATACAAAAAGCGACAGCCAGACAGAGCATTCTCCTGAGAGTGCTTAATAAGAAAACAACATGTGATCTAAAAACATGGCTACGCTAGGCCAGTGTTGAGCCTTGACATGGTCTCATGGCATCCCCCTGGGGGAATTCGGGGTGAGCCGCCTGGCCAGGGATGTGCTGTGTGTCCTCTACGAGGCCCGGCCATGTCACCTATGCACTGCATAGCTCTCAGCGGACTGGCTTGCTGTATAGGGCCGCACTGCAGACTCCCCAGGGATGTGCGTGGACAATGGGTGGCACGTCCTTCCCGCAGCCCTCTATGAGCACTGCCACTGTACCCATAATGCTGGTGGGACTCAGCAGGAGTAGTGATGTAAAGCAGATTGCAAGGCAGAAAACACTGAACAAGGCAAAGAGGAACAACTGATATTAATGAAAAGCACAGTAGACTTGAGATCAAATGATAACAAATTTCTACACACAGAGCAATGTTATGTCAAAATATACAAATCAAAACTGCCAGAAATGAAAAGTGCATTCAGCAAAAGCCATAACCATAGAGGGAGGCTTTGGTATGTCTCTTCTAGAATGTGTGTGTGTGTGTGTGTGTGTGTGTACATACGAAACATTCACATATGCAGATATGTGAATATATGTGTATATATAAATACAGTATTTGAGTAACAAAATTAACAAACTTGGTGTTATCTAAATGAAAATATAGTTCTTTATGAAATGCTTACAAAAATTGGTTATACCCTAGACTGTAAAGAAAAGCTCAGTAAGTTTTAAAAAGTAAATGTCACATTAGCCACATTCTTTGACCTTACATTACATCTAGGATTTAACCATATAGAAAAAAGTCCAACCATTTCAAAACACACACACACACACACACACACACACACACACACACGTGCATACACATACAAGCAACTTTCAGGTCAAAGAAAAAAACAAAAAAGTTTAAAATAAAATCTATTCAGAGACAATACCAGTAAAAACACTACATGCCAACATTTATGAGATCAGGCTAAAGTGGTAATCAGAGGAAAACTTATAGCTGTAAAAGTATACTGTATAAACTACTCAGAATTATGACAAACGTAATTAACCAGGTATTTAATACAAAAGCTGTGGGGTTTCTGCATGGATGGGCAAGCACTGCGCTGACTTAGACACTCGTCATGTTATCCATCCTTGCGACAAGCCACGTTACAGAGGAGGAAGAGGAAGTGTAGGAGGGATGTGTCGGTGGCCCCACGTCACACAGCTGGCAGATGGTGGCGACGGGGGTCGAACTCTCGCCGGCCGCTCCAGAGGCCTTGCGGCCGCCATCCCAATAGACCGCTGCTGCTGGGTTCCATGAGTCACTCGTCTGCTTTTAAAATAGCTACGCTATTGTTGCAGGAAACCATTAAATCACAGAAACATGTGCTAGTACTTCTCAAAGGAGCCGCTTCCACTTCCGTTCTTTCCAGTGGCATTGTGTTTCCAAAATTTCGATAATTAGAAATAACTTCCCCTGCCTAGAAGCTCCAAGCTGGGTAGCTGGGAACGCGTGGATGTATCCTTTCCCCAGAGTCTGTATTCTCTCCCTTCTTAAAAATGCAACTCGGGTACCTCCCCAAGGTCCTGGCAGTGGCAGTCCTGAGCACCCCATCACAGCTTCGACTAGAATGGAAAGGACCCAGGAGCGCTGAGCGTGAGGTGACGGGACAAGGGGCAAGAGGCAGCTTTGTCGCACATGCGAACTTGGTGCAGATTTGAACCCAGCTGCCTTCTGAGTGGCAGGCAGAATGCTCGGCCCAGGAGCAGGACGAGGGAAAAGGAGAGGCCTCATGGCCCCTGAGTGTTTACCACGAGTGTTCATCCTTAGCTCCGGTGATCCTCCCACCCACCCCACAAGGGCTGAAGAGAAACCTGAAGCTGGGAGTGATCGAGAAACCCGCCCGAGACCTCACAGCGAGTGCACACAGGATTTGAACCCAGGTCTGTGTGGCTCCTGCACCAGTGTTCCCACTCACTCACTGGCCATCGGAAACACACGGGGAACAGCCGTTTCTTAGCATGGAAGCCTCACCTGACTCCGCCTTGTGGGGGCCGGTGCTGGCCCCTCTGCTCCTCGCAGCTCTTTGGTTCTGCACACAGGGGTCAGGGGCTGGCGCACCATTTCCTCGGCCCCTAACCCCCCAGACCCACTTACCCCCTGGGGGCACAGGGAGGCTCAGTACTTCGTAAGAGCAAATTCCGATATTATTGTGTTCATCCTCTATCTCCACAAAATATGCAGACACCAGCACCTGTCTGCTCCCTGGGACCAGAGAGCGCAGGCCAAGGCCGCGATGTGCTGAGGACAGAGGGGACATGCCGGTGACCTGGGGAGCCCCTGGTCCTTAGCTGCTCCCGGGCAGAAGCGCCATATAAACAGCCTTTTGCTCCCACAACGAAAGCTCCAAGAGCAGCAAACCTCTCCACAGTTAATACTGCACAAATCCAGGGAAGTCGTTTCGGTATTATTAGCCAATAAACTGGATATATTTAAAAGCCGAAACTGTAATGGTATCATAAAAACAGCCACCTCCCACTCGTACTGTGCCAAGGCTGCGCTGAGCCGCATGCACAGAACGCACCACAATGGCAATTACACACTGATCTGTATCGCTCGTGCATTTGATGTCTGATTTTCCCCATCAGACGTAAAGCCCCTCCACGCGGGAGGGGTGTCTCTCTCCACAAGCTCCGTCCCCAGCGGCTGGAACGGAGCACAAGAGGAGCTGCTTGGCGAACATTAGTCGACGGGATAAAAGCACGAACGGAAGCGTGTTTTATTTAATCCATACGGTAACGTTGGGAAGTACGTTATTCCTCTCATTCTGTAGCAGAAGAAAAAGGGGCTCTGAGAGTCAGGTGATGATAACGATGATCAAATCGAGCACCTACTATGTGCCGGGTCTTACGCTAAGAGCTTTGCCCAGGTTATTGACTCATCACAACACTGCTGTTGTCAGGAAGGGGTTACCCCTATTTTATAGAGAAGGAACTGAAGCTGAGAGAGAGTCGCATCACTTATTTGGGGGCCACGCAGCTGGGCGACGACAGCGGCAGGATCTGAACACAGGTCCGTCCAGGCTGTCGTATCGTTAGCCCTTCTATTGCCCCAGAGCATCCGGGAGCATCCAGGCTACGGCTCTCCCTGCCTGCTCGCTCCTTTGGGATCAAGGCTCTCCAGAAGGCTCCCCATCCCTTGACACATCTTCCACCTCCTCCCACGGCCTCCCTGGCCCCCGCCATGGCACATCTGTCCAGGTCGCATCCTCGGCGGGCCCACCCAGGCCCGGGGGCCCCGCCAACTCTGCCACGTGACAGGCAGCTGTGGTGAGAGGGGGAGAGCGTGGGGCTTGGAGCCAGGAGGCTTGGCACCCTGGCTCTGCCACTTACCAGCTGGGTGGCCTCGGGCAAACTTTTCCACCTCCCAGGGCCTCAGTTTCCTTGACTGCGACCGAGGGGTAATGACGGTGGTCGTGAGGAGTCTCCTGGCCCGGGGCCTGGACCCACTGAGATGCCCAAGAAGCTAAGCTGATGCTGAGCCTGGCTCCATGGCGAGGCCCCACTGAACGCAGCCCATGGGAGGGACGCATTGGCTGGGTTCGCCATAACCATGGATGGCGCCCAGATGCCGACCACGTGGTGGCCACCCACCTCAAGACAGGCCACTGCCGGGAGCTTCCATCTGGGTCGGGGCGGCACAGCTGGGACATCTCAGCTCCCTTCCTATTTAATGTGGAGTAACTGTAGCAGACGACACTGTGTTATTGGCCTCGTTAAGATGGACGGTAATTGGCCCGGCCGCTGGCCCTGGCTTCCATGGGGCCGAGCCCTGCCAGCCACTGGGGTTGAGACTGGGAAGTCCAGATGCGTTGGAGGAAACGACCGTAATAGTCACAGCCACTTGCTGCGACGGAAAAGTTGGCCTTGCTCGTGTCATGGCATCTGGGCACTCCCGTTTCCCCAGCCCACAGAGTGGGAAGCGGGAGCTTCGGGAGGGAAAGTGACTGGTCCAAGATCACACCGCTTGCAAACGGGGGAGTCAGGATTTGAATTCAGGTCTGTTTGACTTCAAAGGTTTGGGATGGAGCGCAAGGCCAAGCACTGAGGGCCGGGAGCCACTGGCTGGCATGGGGCCGAGGGTCCCAGCCTCAGAGCTGGGGTGTGAGGCCCCCCGCTGCTGTGGCCTGCTGCCCCTCAGTGCTTCTGCTGGCAGCCAGCATCTGCCATGTGGCTTGCCCTCCTCTGTGATGGACAGCTACCCAGCCACGCTTCTGCTCTGCTCCCTCCCTCCGCACCCCACACAGGGCCTGGTGTCACTGCTGTGGCTGCTGCAGAAGTGCCAACCAGCCCCCCACGGTGGGACACAGTGCCCCAGGGCCGGGAGTGAGAAGCCCTCAGCTGGCTCTGCTCTGCCGTATGTACGTGCCCTGTGCCCTCCGCGCTGGGCTGGTCTCGGCCCCAGGGGCGTGCAGCCAAACCCTCTTCCTGACAGCGAATCCAGGCCCCCCACCGGGGTCTGTCCACAAGACAGGCCGGCCCCTAGGAGGGAGTGCCAGGCTGACAAAGGAGGTGCTCTCCTGAACAGACACCTTCTCTTCGGCTGGGGGACACCACGCTGCTCGGAGTGGCGTCTGCCCGAAGCCGGGCGCTCCCAGGGCCAAAGCCGTGGCTGGCACCGGCCTTCGCCGCAAGCCCTGAGACTCACTGCTCTCTTGTTCCTTCCATCGCCGCCTGTCCCACTTCCACCCCGAGTCTGGTTTTGGTTTTACTCACACAGCTATCTATTTAATAAGGAAAATTCTGCTGTGTTGAGGGGAAAAAAAAAAAAAAAACCCTCCACAGCATGAAAATCTGCCACATTTCCATCTTATGCTTTCCATTCTCTCTCTCTCTTTTAAAGTTGGAGATGAAAGACTTTTTTCCATGTTCTCCTGCTCTGCCTCGAAGAGATCACTTTCAAATTTCAGAAATGGGGAGTGCTGGCGCCCAGAACTATACTTGTGTGGTTTGATCACATAAACTGTCCCGATAAATTCCAAATGAAATAACAGAGCAGCAGCTCGTCAGGTTTTTTTTTTTTTTTTTTTTTTTTTTTTTTTTTTTTTTAAAGAGAGCACGAAGCAATTCTATCTACTGCAGGGGGAAGTCACAGTGTGCAGCTCAGGTCCCCTGCCGAGATGCAGAAGACTGGGAGTATTAATTAGTGCCCGCTAATTAATATCGATCATGCAAAACAGGGACGGCAGAAAGAAAAAAAAAAACCCATTTAAAGAGTATTCCTGATATGAAATGGGCTAGAAGTTCCATCTGACGTGGAGACAGATGTTTCCCGGGTCTGCAGAAAGGGGGCGGGCCCGGTCACATGTCAGGTGGTCAGAGCCCATGTTTCCTGGACGAGCACGTGGCCTCATTTAGTGCCTGGTGTGGAGGCTCATGAATCACAAAGGCACGTGGGCAAAGTCCCGCAGCCTGCCCAGAACCCGGGGTCCAGGGGACTCAGATCTCCTCGTGGCTCCCCAGGGTAAAAATGAGGACATAACCCTTATGCCATGGGGATTACCTGGGAATCTACAGGTGCAATGGGGTAATCTACAGTTTGCAGATATTCTCCTAGAGAGCTTTGGGGGCCGGACAGCACATGCTTGTATTCTGAGCATCAGTAAGAAAAGCCATGAGGAGGCGGCATTAATCTGATTATTATTATTTGGGTAGTTTTGTGCCGGACACTGTGCTAAGTAAATTACACGCACTATCTCATTTAATCCTTCAACAACTCTGTTGAGAATAGAACACTGGCACTTCCATCTGCCTGAGATCTACCCCCAATTCTTTTGGAAACAGTCCTCGCTTTTCCTTTGGGAGAAACTGTACCACCCACACTCAGAATCCATGTGGTTTTGGTAGGTCTAGAGCAGTTCCACTTCCTCCTCTGCTCCGGGGATGAAAAACGAATTTTAAAAATGAACCACTTAGGAAAGAAAAATACACCCCCAAAGAATTCAGAGATGAAAGAAGAAATTAAAATTAAAATAACGAACTATCTACCTATAGGATACAGCCAAAGCCACATAACTACTCTGGTCACAATCCAGAGCTTCACATGTTTATATTAATAATTAAGAAAGATAAAAAAAGAAGAAATGAACTTAGGTGTTCATTATAGAGAACTAGAAAAACAATCAAACAAAGTAAAAGAAAGTTGGAGAAAATATCAAAACAGAAAGAAATTTTAAAAAATCAAGTTGGTCTTTTAAAAAAGTCAATAAAGTAGACAATCTTATGATGGAGAAAAAAAGGAAAAAAAAAAACACAGATGTCCAATGTTAGGGATGAGAGGGAGAATATGATGCCAAATATGGAGGAGGTGTAAAAATGGTGGAAAGTATAACTTTTATGCCAACATGTCTGAGAATCTAGATGAAATGGGTGGTTTCTAGGGAAATCTATCTTCCCAAACTTTTCTCAAGAAGAGGCAAAAACCTTCAAGTTACCAATAAAGATACAAATATGAATAAATAGAGAAAGATGCTCTAATTAAAAAATACAACATCCAAATGGTTTTATGGAATCCATCCATAAACCGTAAGAGAAAAACCAGAGCTATTTAAACTGCCCCAGAGAACAGAAAAAGTCAGAAATATCTGCAGTTCTTTTTATGACTCTAGCATAACCGTTATACCTAAACCTGACAGATATGGCATAAAAAAAAAGAGACCAATCTCATTAACAAATAAAAATCCACAGGTTCCAAAAAAATTGGTAAATAAAACTCACCAGTGTTTTAAAATAATATTAGCAAACTGAACCATAAGTATATTAAAGATTAATAAAGCAAATGGGTTTATTATAAGAGAACAATGATATTTCAACAAATGATCTGGAGAAATACTGAAACGTCATTAATACTTTTAGTACCCAATATTGATAAAGCACTGAGCTAGGGACCGATTTCCTAATATGATAAAAGATGCATGTTAAAAAGTTAAAACGATGTTCTTAATATGAAATCCTGTTACTACGAACAAGAATACCTGTTATGCTGCTATCATCCAACACTAGTCTGTATGCACAAGCCAATGAGATAAGACAAGACAAAAAAAAGTGTTGTAAATAATAAAGATATATATAATATAAATAGAATCAGTTATATTAGTTATATAATTAGATAATCTAAGATAGTCAACTGAAAAACTATCAGCACTAAATAACAAAGTTAAGTTCAAAGTGTGTATATATGTATATATGTATATATACACACACACACACACACACACACACACACACACACACACACACATAAATCAATAGCATTCTTTTATATCAGCAATTATCAGCTAGAAAATGGGGAAAAAAGAGGACATGTACAGTAAAAACAAAATTATAAAAACTCTGGGAGTAAACTTAAAAAGAAATGTGTAAGATCTATATGAATAAAACTTATTTAATAGAAAAAAATTACATAACATTTATTAAAATTAAATATGCACATCTCCTGTCTTCTTTGAAGACTCTACTGAAATAAAGCACAAGTCATATAAATACGAACCTTTTCTCTATGACTCCCTGTATTTTAGTTATCACAATGAGAATGTACCACTGGTAGTTAAGATTAAAATAAAGTAAAAAAAAATTATAAGGATATGGAAGAATACATAAATAAATGAGGAAATATCTGCTATTCCTAGGTGGGAAGACTCAGCACTACAAAGGTGTCCATTTTTGCCTAATATAT
The DNA here is from genome assembly GCA_004027375.1 of Macroglossus sobrinus. Taxonomy (NCBI): domain Eukaryota; kingdom Metazoa; phylum Chordata; class Mammalia; order Chiroptera; family Pteropodidae; genus Macroglossus; species Macroglossus sobrinus. The sequence goes on along the minus strand of PVKZ01005905.1, from coordinate 12,741 downwards.
GAATTTCATATGATTCCAAAATTGATTCTGAAGTTCATCTGGAATGAAAATAGAACATTTCTGAAAAGAAAAATGACAAACAGGGCCTGTCCTAATTCACATATAAAATTCATATAATTGACTTTGACGTTCACCTAGAAGAGTAAATACAAGAAAATGAAACATTTTTGAAAAGACGAACCAAGAAAAGGACTTACTATACAATGTGCCACGAAGCTACAGCCATTACGCAGTGTGGCACTGCCACAGAATGAGACAAATCACCAACGACACGAAGTAGGGAGCCTCGCAGTGTGGGTGAGGGCATGGAAATTTTGTGAAAGACAGAGGGACGTTTTTCATCAATAGGGAAAGAGTGGGTCCTCCAATAAATGGTATTGAGACAGATGATTATCCATTTAGGAAAATATAAAGCTGGGTGTCTACTGCATTCCTTAAAACAGAATAAATTCCGGATGAATTAGGGGTTGAAATCTCAGTAGTAAGAAGAATACTCGAATACGGGAAAATCTTTTTACAACTTTGGGTGAAACTCCAGCAATGAAGAGATGATTCGCACACTGCAAATACCTTACATAAGATTGAAACAGAAATGTGAAAATGGGAAAAATATCTTCAATTTAGAGGCAGTCAATAGTTCTGATATATCTAGACCTCCTATAATAAAGGCAAATAATGTTATAGAAGATGATCAATAAAGTTGTGAAAGATGCCCAAGCCTCCCTAATAATCAAGGAAGTACAAATTGAAACAAGTTTGGTTCCCCCCACCACCCATTTATACTGGCAGAGGTCAAAAAGGTTGATAATATTTGGTGTTGACAAGAGTGTGCAGAAATAGCCACTCCCATACCATACAAGGCCCGACTGGGGCAAAAAGTGATAGACAGAAACTTTTGAAAGGAGAATTTGGCCGTAGCTATCAAAAATTTTGAATATGTATTTTCCAGGATCTGCAGCCATTCCACTTCTAGAAATTTATCCTCTAGCAATACTCTTACAAATTGGCAAAATAAATAAGGAATAGTCATTGCACCATTGTGGGTAATTTATAATTGTGAAAAAAACACACACGGTTTAGAGAAATGATTTCCGAGCAGAGGAAGAAGATGCAGCTATTCGGAGGATAAAATATATTTTTAAAAACTGATATGAAAAGATACCCATGATGCTTTTATGTGAAAGAAAAATCAGGTATGATTTTAAACGAGAGAGAAAGACAGAGAGAGAGAGAGAGAGAGAGAGAGAGAGAGAGAGAGAGAGAGAGAGAAAATGAGAACGAATATGAGTATGTATTGTCCAATCTGTAAATGGTTGCCATTTTTAGGGATAGAATTTTACAGTTATTTTCTGCTTTATACAATTTTATGTTTTTTTCAGCCTTCAGCTATGAATATGTATTACTTTTAGAAATATAAAAGAGTAAGATCCTTCCTTCACTCCCTTCCTCCTTCCTTCCTTCCTTCCTTCCTTCCTTCCTTCCTTCCTTCCTTCCTTCCTTATACCCACCCACCCATCTATCCCCAAATGCTTTTGGGGCAGGGAAAAGGGAAGCGATATTTTGCATAAGTGATTTCCCAAACATTCTGAGCTCCTGTTGCAGACCTGGTCTTTAGGTTTAGATTTAAACTCCAGGCCATTGTTAACACTTCATTATCTCCTGACTCCTCTCCCTGCCTTTGGTCTCCACCTCCAATCCATCCTGCACCCTGCGATCTTCCTAAAACCCAACCAGACTGTGCCTTTGCCAACAGAACGACCTAACGACGCTCCATCCCCGGCCATCTTCTGGGTTCCGCAGGGCTCTCCATCCACAGTCCCCTGTAGGGTCGGCCCTGTGTTCTGCCGTCTCCCAGCCACATACCCACATTTCCCCGAGCGTTACAAAGCGCTTCCAGAGTTGCTAACGTCACCAGGAGGAAAAGCAAGACGATTCCCCCAGTGAAAGCCTCCTCAGAGACCGGCCTCATGTCGGGAAGAACCGAGGCTGCCCACGGGTGCCAAGGAAAACACCCGAGCCTGTCCTTCCAGCCCTGGCTCAGAGGTCCGCTACTGTGCACGCAAAGGCTCTCTGGACGATGTCTGAGGCCACCAGGATGCCGGCCAGGGAGTGAGCTCACGGCCGGCCCGCTACTTCCATCACCCAAGCAAGGACTTTCCACTCCCACTGGTCCACGCTCACGTATCTGGGACCACACTTCATCTCGTCTTAAGTGTAACGAAAAGTAACGGGAGGCGAAGGCAAAACTGTCCATCCGGTCATGACTCAGTGGAAACTGTGTAACCAAATGCGACATTCGAAACCTCAGTCACCCAGCCCTGCATTCTCCGGAAAACAAGCAACAGATTTTCGGAGAGTGAGCTAGGTCCAAACTGATGTTCGCTTTCTGAAAGCAAATTCGTTTCTGATTCTGCAGAAATGAAACGAGAGGCTCCTTGGGCCCCTCCCTTAGGAGGAAGAAAGCATCGGACTACTGATTTATTGGGGAGGGGGGTTCCCGTCAGGTGTTTTGATTTCTCCCTGCCTTGCCCAGCAGAGATGGCAGGATGAGAGACCCTGCACGATGCTTGTAGAAAATTGGCTCTTGGGGACCAGGGGCGGCGGCTGTTCTTCCTCCTCCTCTTCTTCTTCCTCCTCCTCCTCCCCCTCCGCCCTCCCCCTCCTCCGGACACACTGTGCAGAGAGGCGCTGGGCGCAGCCAGATGCAGCCGGCCTTCTCCAGCGCTGCTCCGTGGTCTGGGTCACCCGTGGGAGCTACTGGCCCCGCCCCCTCCCCGCCCCCAGCCCGTGAGCCACCTCCCCGGGGCAGGGCAGCACTCAGGCCCACCAGCAGGGGGCGCTCGCCTGCCCGGGATTGCGCCTGTCGGGTGGGATGCAAGTGGGGTGGGGGAAAGCCAAGGTCACTGGCCGGGATCATGCTTCAGGTGGGAAGGCCCACCCACCTCTCCTCTTGGTGCTGCCCCTCCCCTGCCCGCTAGACTCAACCTCCTTAGGAAATGATTCAAAACTCCTGGCCCCCAGACTCCAGGCTCCAGGCCCCCTCCTTGGGACGCACTCTTCCAGCTGGTGGGCACCAGCTGGACTCAGTCCTGGCTCCTCCCCTTCCTCACGGCCCCCTCAGGTCCCAGCAGGCTTTGCAGCCAACAGCGCCCTCACTGGGAGACTCCTGGATACACCGTCGGGGACACGTCTGCAAAGTGGCAGGGAAAGGTGTCTGCTGACCAGTCAGAAACGGAGAGGGGTCAGGAAGAAAGGCGGCAGGTCACTGTCGGGAGAAGGACGCCGCCAGGGAACGGGGTGATACACTCAGGGACCAGCCCGCTCGGCGATGTCCTCCCGCAGCGTGAAAGGACATTGGTGCTGCGCATCTTCACTGAGCGCCTTCCTCGTTCTAGGCGCAGGTGGACAGAGGAGAGCCAGGCAGGTGTGGTCTCCCACCCCGTGAGGTGTCCAGCCTGGCAGAGGCATTCAAAACAGGCATTCATTACACAGATAGTTAAGGGCACAAAACTGCTAAAATAATAATAATAATAATAATAATAATAATAATAATAGTAGTAGTAGTAGTAGTAGTAGTAGTAGTAGTAATACTCTAGTGCATACTTTGGAGCATTATCCTCAGATGCCAATGAGAGACCCCAGATAAATCAGTGGCATTGGTGACAGAAGTCAGTTAGTCGTGTGTTTTGACACTTACGGGGTTCATTATCTGCTCTCCCTGCCTTAGCTGCTTAACCCCAGAGATATCAGGTGACCTGCCTGAGGCCGCTCTGCACGTGCACAGCAGAGGCAGGGATTAAACCAGGTCGCTGGGCTGTGGGGGCCCACACTCTTAGCTACTGTGTCACACTGGTTACTTATAGCTCAACACATACATGAGAGGGACGACGACATCAAAACATCAGACATCTGTGCTCAAACCCTGCCGTTGTCACTTAGTTGTCCAGGGTGACCCTGGGTGAGTTACTCGACTGCTTTCTTCAGCTGGAAGGGACCAGCATCTGGACAAAGCGGGCACTCAATGAAGTTACTTGAAAACAACAAAATCAACAAAACAACAACAAACTTTAAGGATGATGGAGCATATTGTGCCTGTTCCTGGAAGCCCTTCAGAAGAGTCTAGATAGCCCCTCACGGAGCCTCACCGACTCATCACTAAAATCTTTGCGGCTAGAAAAACGGCTGAAACCCACCTCACTGACAGACCGATGAACAGCCTTACTGCTAGAATCTAAAAAAAAAAAATGAATATACCATAGGCAGATGTAGAAGACAGAAATTGAGCAAATTTAGACTTTGTCTCTCAAAACAAAGACAATTTGGTCCCTCCTAGGGCCTGTGCCCGGACGCAGAGACCCAGGGCTACACAAACTAGACACCTTGGGTCAGTGTCCAGGTCACTGCCCAGCAGGAGCTGGTCTGAGGGTCTGAAGGTCCATTTGGAGGCTGAAAACGCTCATCTCAGCTAAAGTGGACAGTCCGCCTCGGGGCAATGGTGGAGGAAGAATAATTTGTAAATGTCCTATTTGGGGTGCGGTTCTGGCCGAGGCTCGCTCCCCTCGCTCGATCAGGGTTTCCTGATGGGGATTTGGTCTGGGTCTTCCTGTCGGCAAGACCCCCTGGTGACCCAGCCCCCATACACAGGGAAGGAGGGAGTCGGGAGGGGCTCGAAGGAGGCTTGGGGACAAGAGAACCGCCTCGAGCACAGCGGGGAGAGCAGGGGCACTACCATTTGTGGGGTGACCTTGAGCCAGACCTTGTGCTCCGGGCCTTGGACCTATCTCCTCGTTTCATCTCCCAACAGGGCTTCAAGGAAAGCATCATCATCCAGATGGGTAAACAGGCTCCTAAAGGTAGGGTGACTTTCCGAAGGTCTCCTGGCCAGCAGTTCGAGAAGCCAAGATTTGAATCGAGGTCTGGCTGGCCCCAAACCCCGCTCCTTCGACATCCCTGCCCTGGCCGGGCGGGCTGTAGGGACCGCCTTTTCGGTCACGAATCTCTCCGTCTTGTCTCATGCCAGGAGCTGGGCCCTGTGGTCACTGCCCTCCAAGATCCCTAGTCCAGACCTCACGAGCAAGTCACAGGCCCCGCCCTGGGGGCGGGCAGATGTCCCTCCCTGGAGTGGAAACATCTCCGGGCCAGAGCGGGCCTTCGTTCCAAGTGGATTACCAAGAGCTCAGGCAGGAAAGTCTGACTTAAGCCCAAACTCCACTCCAACTGGCTCATGGGCCCCCGCTCGGCCGCATCTCTGAGCTAAGACCTCGAAGCCAAATGCCTCCCCCAGTAAGAGGCGTCCACTCCGGTGTCAGCACTGCCCCGGCCGTGAACCTCAGGACACAGCCTTCTGAGACGCCTCAGCTTTAACAGGAAGACACCGGTGTCGACCGGTGGGGATGGGCGGGGCCTGGGAGCAGGAGGACCGCTGCCTGCTGCCTGCTGCCCGCCAGGGCCGCAAGCAGCTGCTCCAGGGATTAAGCCCTCTGAGGCCAGCCTTGGAAGCCAGTCCCATTGGCGCCATGCAGAGTGATGGCTCTGGAGCCAGGTGGTCTGGCCAGCGGGCCAACTCCGTCACTGACCTGCTCTCAGCGGCCTCAGAAGAGTTTCTCTGCCCCTCTGACCATGAGTCTGGGCCTCTGTAGCAGAGGGCAGGCAACAGTGATGCCTCCCTCGTGTGGACGTCACATAGGATGAGCTGAGGTGTGCTCATCCCCCAGAACAAGGTTAGGGTGATATGGCATTAGCAGAGAAAACTGGCAGGCCCAGCCTACAGAGGAACAAGAACCCCGGTGGCATCTTCCGCTCCTCCCCACTGCTCCCTCCTCCCCCAGCCGCTCATGTCGTGTTGCACCCACAGCGAGGGCTGAATGGGGACGTGACACTGAGAACAACTCGCTCCCTGCTCCTGCTTCCTCTCTCGCCTCAGCCACAGCGGGCTCTCTTGTTTGCAGGAGACGAAGCCCAGTGGCCCGGACGGCCTTCCAACTCCTCAGGGCAGCATGTGGGTAGGGTGGCCGGGTCTGAACACCGCTCCCCCAGGTGGCCCGAGGCAAGCCTCACCCCTCTGGGTCTCTCCTCCTCCTCTGCTCCCGCCTCATAGGTACGTCCCATTCTGAGCATTAAATGAGATATTATAAGCAAGCCAACACAGTGCCTGGCGCACAGCAGGCTTGTTCATTCGTCTGCCCACTGTTCGTTCGTTCATTCATTCATTCATGCACCCATCTGTTCATTCACCGAAGGGTTGCCGGGCACCGTCGCTGCCGAGCTCTGCACTGGGCTCGGGGGGCACAGCTGTGACAAAGCCGAACGTGTCCCTGGCCTGCCCTCGTGAGACGACGCTCCAGCACTGAACAGATGCTGGCCCTGCCTCTCTGCTGTGGGCTGGCAGCAGGGCGCACCCCAGGGTTGGGGGGGATATCGCATAGCTGGGGAGTCCTGCCGCACTAGGGTGGCAGCCTCGGAAGGCTGCTTGTCTCCTGGGCGACCTCAACATCTCACACGTCACAACTGCGAGGTCTGCACGCCCCGCCCCCAACCACAGGACGTTCTTTGTCCGTAAGACGTGGCGCTCGCAAAGCAGAACCTGATATCACCGTGCACCATTCCTCGTTTCCGTGGGGGGACTTAGGGTTCCGCAGTGACTGACAACGGATTTAGGGTAGTGACAGCTTATGGGCTTTGCTGTCAGCAGTTTCTATGAGACTTGGGCAAGTTATTTAATTTATCCGAGTCTCGGTTTCCATTTCTCCATAATCCCCACCTTGCGAGGCTGCCTTGAGAATCAGAGCTATTGCGTGAGAGCCTTTAATAATCACCCGCGACAGTAGCAGTGACATTTGTGACACTAATGACAAATAACATCTATTCCCACTTACTACGTGCCAAACAGTGTGCTAAGTGCTTTCCAGGCATTGATTGATTGATTTTTTTTTATTCAGTAAAACGTTTATTGACTTGCTAGAAGTTAGGGATACTGCGGGGATCCCCGAGCCTCGGCTGCTGTGGGGCCTGCCGCCTAGAGGAGGGGGCACGCAGGAAACGAGGCACCTCGCAGGGGAGTATTCAATAAAAACCAACGGGAAGAAACAAGGAGAAGTTCGATCTTCCACGGGAGTAGATAACCACTTCCGTGCGTTTTCTAGATGAGGTTAGATGAAGGTCAGGAGGCAGGTCACACACACACCTGGCAAGAGGCAGAGCCGGGCCCCGAATCTCATTAAATGGAGATTATGATGCCTACGATGGCATCAGTAGGTCACCTGTAGAGCTCACCCTCCACCCCCCCCCCATGCCCAGGGTCCTTCCTGGTCTAACGGCCACTGCTCAGAGCAAAGGCGAACCACGAGCCTGCCTTCTGAGAGCAAAGCGGTCCTTGCTGTCCCACCAGGCACCACTGAGCCAGAAAGCGGGGGGCCGGGAGCTTGGTCCCACGGGCCACTCACTCGCCCCTGCAAGGCAGGCATCGGGGAGGAGCTCCCCAGTTGATAAATGTGATTAGCAAAGGAACTGCCTGGTTTCTGAGAACTAAGCGTAGCATGTGTCACTAGTAGGTAGGTGACAAGCCACCTAGGATACGTCCGCGGAGCCCTGGGTGGAGAGACCCAGGTCGCCACAGAGCCTGGCGGCCAGCGCCTGCCGGGCTCTGCCACTGACCAGCGCCGTGGGCCCTGGGGTCCCGTCTGTAAAGCGGGGAGAACAGGAACGCCTCCTTGGGAGGCTGCTGTGAGGCTGCGGCGAGGTCAGACAAAGTGCCCTCCTCAGCGCCAGGCAGGGGCTGTCCCTACACAGATGCCGAAGGGCGAGCTGGTCCCCGCTCCAGCAAAGCAGATTTCAGTAGAAACAGGATGTCCCTGGGGCGAGGGCCTGCAGCTCTGGTCCTCGGCTCGCTCTGTGTTCTGTTGTTCTGTGATGTTACTTCAGCTTCACTCGTTTACTTATCGCCTTCATGATTTTTGCCAACACGGTACTCTGGTATTACATTTTTCACCGTGGTAAAGTACACGTGACATAAAACCCATCGCTAGCGACATTTCCCGTCGCTAGTGACAGTCAGTAGATTCGCGCTGATCTACTTCCTGTCCCTAGGGATTTGCTGAGTCTGGATGTCTCGTGTCAATGGAATCACATGATCACGTGGCCTTTTGTGCCCGGTTTCTTTTACTGAGCCTAATGTTTTTAGGGGCCACCCGTGTTGTAGCGTGTGCCAGTACTTCATCCCTCTTTATGGGTGAATAATATTCCACTGAGTGGACACACCATGTTTTGCTCTGTCTACTCACTGGTTGGTGGACATTTGGGGTGGACATTTCCACCCTTCAGCTATTGTGACAATGCTGCTGGACAAGGTTTTGGTTGGACACACCACTATTTCCAATCCTTTCGGGTCTACACCGAGGAGCGGAATTGCTGGGTCACTATATTTACTTCAATTTCTAAACTGAAGCCATGGATTTAATGTGCTAATCAGAAACACTTAGCTATCAAATCAGGAGAGGTCATCCACGTGCCATCTAAAATCACGAGGGCCGCACGCCGTGGGCGTCCTCACTGGGGGACACTCGGCGTCCGTGCATTAGCACGCTAACCACTCACAGGGCTGCCGCGGGCTGGGGTCCTGGGAGCTGAGGCTGCGCTGGGTGCAGTCATTACCTGATCAGTTGAAAGCACTGTTGGAGGGAGCCAGCCACGGCTCAGAGCCGGAGGGACAGCATGAGTGAGGGGTGAGCTTTCAGCCCACGCAATCACAGGAGCGTGGGACACAGAGGGGAGGAGGGGGTGGCATGGGAGCCATGAGGCGGAGGGCCCAGGGCTTCGGCCGCCACCAGAGATGATGGCAGAGCGAAGGGCCCGGGAGGCGTCTGGGGCTAGGCCCATCTGTCTCATCCTTCACTGCTCTCGAGGCTGACCCTCCAGGTGCCAGGAGGAGAGAGGCAGGCAAGAACAGAGGGGCTGGCCCTCAGGTCGCCTTCTGACATCCTCCAGCCGGGAGTCCTGCCCGCCTCCCCCCCCGCCCCGCCAGAGACCTCCGCCTCGGTAACCAAGGCATGCCTAGAAAGAAGGGGTTGTTTTGGACGAGGACTCTTTCATCTCTGACTTAAATTATACACCGCGCACGAAGGCTCTGACTCTGATGTCTTCCAGAATTCGAATGAGACATAAACACACTCCCAGAAGCACAGAGTCTGCATTCATTACCGGGACCACCTTGAACAAATAAGAGGTGTCACCGAATCTATTTATAGTTTAAACATCTTTCCACTTAAAACCTATTGGAGGTACTTCCCACACTAACAAGGAAGAATGTGCAGCCCTCACAATCATTCATTCATTCCTTCGGGCTTGACGTCTGCGGGCAGAGAGCGATCGTGTCACACACGGGGACGTGGAGAAAGGAGAGGGGCCCCGAGCAGAGAAACGGAGTGGACAGAGACACGTAAATGAATGAAAGCTGCCATTGAAAATCCATGACATCAGTACATTTAAAATAAGGCCAATGCTGAAAAGCCAGTGAGGCTGTGGTGAGGGGGGAACCCATGTGTGGCTGGCAGCAGCGTACGCTGGGACGACCTTTTTTGGAGCGCTTCAGGGATTCCAAAGCCAGAAAATTATTGGTACCCTTGACTCAGTAATCGCACCCCTGGGAATTTATTCTGAGGAAACAATTTTAAAAGAAGGGAAAACGTGGTATACGCGAAGACCTTCGTGGCAGAGAAATCTACCCTAATTAAAAACAAAACAACAAAAGCTGGAAACATTCTAATGTCAAACAGTAGGGAAACAGCAAAGACCATGAAAACAAACCACATGACAAAAACATGGAAATAAAGAGATGGAAACATGAAGTGCTGGACTGGTGGGATTTTAAGTGCTTAAAAAAATTTACAGCCGTGTTACACAGTTGTTTGTGCCTTTTTAAAAAGGATGTATTAATCTTTCAGATAAAACTGTATTCTAGTCAGTGATATTAACCATCAGATTTAAGTTTCTCATCAAAGTAGCGACAAATATGTGTGTGTGTGTGTGTGTGTTCTTAATATAAATAAATAGCTAACGAGCCCCCAAAGAAGGTGGTTTCCTCCCCAAACGCCAGGAGCTCTCATGTCGCTCCTCTTCCTCATCATTTAAGTGGTGACCACCACTGTGAGGGGCATGGGAATTCAGGTGAGCCTGCAGCAACTCCCAGGGTCTCGCCTTCAGCCAGGAGAATGGAGCCGGCAGCCCCTCCCCCCAGGGAGTCCTGAGGGCCTGGAGACCTCACCAGAGCCCTGGAGAGGCTCCCTGGCCCTCCTCCACCAGCTCCCGCTCCTGCTTCCCTCCCTCCAGACGTGCCGTCCCTCCCATGGCCTCCAGAGTCCCTGCCCCATCGGCCGTCACCCATGCCATTAGGTTGGACCATGCAGCCTGGCATTCCGGGCCCTCTGTGCTGTGGCCGGGCTCACATGCCACTCACGGTGTATGTCGGGTGATGCAGGCTGGTCCATCGGACACCAGTCCTGCTCGCGGAGCCAAAGACCGGGGTTTCTCTCAAGCTGTACGCGGGCGGGTCTGGAAGGACGCACCGGCCCCTGAGCCCTCTTCGATGTGTCCCCCGCTCCTCGAAAGCTGACAAGGCCTCTCGCACTGAGCCCTGGGCATTTGTCGCCGCTGGGCAGGACAGCCCGCAGCCTTTGCTAGCACAAAACCTGGCCTGCCACCATGAGAACCTGGGGGGAGGGCAGGAGAGAAGGCAGGAGGCCTGTCCACCCGGCACGTTCCACACGGACCAGCCGGCTCTCCGGGTGTTGTGCCCATTTTCATCAGCGGACCTACGTGAGGCTGGATTTTCACAGACAACTGTGAGAAACACCACGTTCAGGAACAAGCTGTCAAATGCATACTCCAAAGTGACAAATTCATCCCAGAGATGCATGTTCATATAAGGTAAAAACATGCAATACAAGTTCCTGTTGTAATTTTCTGCATTCAAAACATTTTAAATAAAGATTACATTTAAAACTTAAAAAAAAATTAAAAAACAGTGTCAGCAAAAGGCTGCCAGCTGTCTTTCCTTGGGGCAAAAAAAAAATATCCTTTATTCTGAGATTATGTTCTGCTTACACTGATGGTGAATTAATGATGATAGTTTATATTCTCTTCATACGCCATTAAAAGAAGAAAAAGTTGGCAGCCTTGTGAGAGTCTCCAAACTTTCCTTCCGCAGCTCCTCTTGCCCATGACACTGAAGTCTGGGGCCCACTAGCCTGAGATCACAAGCGGTTCTCTGGCAGCGGCCAGATGGCTGGTTGGCACAGAGCGTGCCAGAGCTGGAAACACCCAAGGGTGGCTTCTGAGCAAGGGAAGCGAGATGGCCAGGCAGGGAGGCAGTGCTGTCCCTGCGGGCTAGAGAGAGGATCTCTGAAACTTACAAAATACTTGGAAGTTGAGTAAGTAGGAATTTCAGTTTGGCACGAATTCTCCAGCTTGAGTTCACCTCTTCCCTCCTTTTTTATTCTGTCAGGGTTTATGTATTTTCTGGGGGATGGAGCGCCTGGACCCCAGGCTCACGCAGACCCTCGAAGCCCTGGCTCCTCTCCTCGGCCAGGGACGGGCCAGCAAAGCCCCACCTCTGCATGGTCTCAGGAGGCATCGCCCATCCTCTGCACAGAGCTTCCCAGAGCTGCTGGAAGTACTCGCCCAACGCTGCAAACCCCCAGCTTCCAGCCCTGGCAAGGCCCCAGCCCCCTCCACAGTCCCGCCCCTCCCATTCCCTCTGGCGGCTGGTTTTCCCCCAACAGCTGCCCACCACCCCGTCCCCAGCTGGCCCTCCCGGCGGGCACCCTGCCTCCTGGACGGACGCCCTCGGCTTCCTGCTCGGCCACTCATCCCTCTCTCTGGCTGCCCGCACGCTTATCTGGGCCTTTGTACTGTCTCCCGGTCTACACTGTGCTGGTTGAGGTTTAAAAGAACATATCCTTTCTGATTAGAGCGAATTTATGTTCATCCTAGGGGGAAAAAAAAAAAAGATAAAAAGCGTAAAGAGAAAAACTAACTTCACGGCCTGTAATCCCGCAGCTGTGGAATAAGCCCTCTCGGGATTGAGGTGTGTCCTTCGCAAACACGCTCATCTGGACAAGCCGACCGCGTGCTGTTCCGCTGGCCGGAGGCCCCCAGGGGCTTATTCTTCGTCCGTGGAAGTGGAGAAAGGTCCCGACCCAAGTTAGGTACTGAGGCTGGACCGCCCAGATGCCTGCCCTGTCCAGGCCCTTCTTGAGTCACACGGAGTCAGAGCTGTCGCTTCACACAGGTGCCCGGATGGCTCCCGGGTCTGGGACGGGACAGGTGCGGCCGCCCGCGCCTCTGACCCCGTCCGTCAGGCACTCCCCTGGCTGGGGCACCCCAAAGCCAACTCTGAAGGTGGGGAGAAAAGCAGGAAAAGGAAAAGGATGGGCCTCCTGGGGCGGTGAAGGGCTGGCGGCAACCAGGCAGCCGCGCCCCCCCTCCCTTCCTCCTACGGGCTCAGTGACGTGATAATGGCAACGAGAACAACAATCATCATAATATGAAAGCCGACCCGCGTTCGGAGCTCACCGCGTGCCAAGTTCAACAACACTTGTCCTCTCTGTGTTTCCCGAAGCGTGGACACACTTCATTGAGTCGTGGGTGGTCTGGGGGTGGATATTTGTTTCTCTTTTAGCGTGTATTAGGAAAACAATGTAGTACGTCAAACCCTCGGTGTCGTAGACGTGAATATGATAAAGGAAG